>CM019066.1:254827216-255062196 GCA_009667805.1 Leptobrachium leishanense
TGACCCCAGACCAGGAGATCACAACAGAACCCCAGATCAGCCCTAAACAGCACAGCCAGACACACCATAGGGGAAAAACAAACATGAAGACCCTTCACCACCAGGGGGCAAGGCCGAGACGTGAAAGTATGAGGTCTGTCTGCTCCACCACCACCACCTCTCCCTCTTCCTAATCCTCCTCCTTCTCTGTCTCTGGCGAAGTGGCAGTTAAACTGACGCCTGACAGGGTCTACGCAATGGCTCAACCAAAAAGATGCCATACTGTGCTTGAGCTGGTTTGTTTAGGGGACAGGAGCCACACCGGGCCAGAAATTCTGTCAGCTCTGCAGGGGCAGGTGCAGAGATGGTTAACACCACGCCAGCTTGAGCTGGGAATGATCATCTGCGATAATGGCAGCAACCTTCTCTCTGTCCTACGCAAGGGTAAATTGTACCATGCCTAGCACACGTCCTAAATCTGGTGGTACAGCGTTTCCTAACCAAGTACCCAGGGCTGCCAGAGCTTCTCATCCAGGGACAGTGCATGCATCAGTGACACAATTCCTTTATTGTTCCTGCTGGAGCACACTCTGCGGGGAATTATAGATGTGGCTCTAGAGGCAGAGCAGCGGGAGGAAGAGGAGGCCTTCCCTTACTCTCAAGGCCCCAGTCTTTCCGCAGACAGCATTCCAGCGGGTCCTACTCAGATCAGACAGGAGGAGGATGAGGAGGAGGAGGACTATTTAAGTAGTGGGGCATTGAAGGTGGGGATTCCTCAAGGGAGGGTTTTGTGTGCCCAGAAACAGAAGGGCTTGTGCGTGGCTGGGAGGAGGAAGTGCACGATACGGTCATCCTCATTGACCAGGAAGACTCGGCAGCTAATGCCACCTCCAACCTACGCTGCATGGGCACCCTAATGATGCAAAGCCTGCTAAAGGACCCCAGAATTCGTGTTATCAAGGAGAGGGATCAGTACTGGTTGGCAACCCTTCTTGATCCACGATACAAGGGGAAAGTTGCAGAGCTCATCCTGCCCGCACAGAGGGAGCACAGGATGAAAAAACTTGAGGACGCTCTAAAGCGACACTTGTGTAACACCTTTCCAGGCACTGGTAGATTACCAAGTGCTGACACACGTGCTTCTGAGGCTGCGGGTGATCAGAGGAATAGCGGTGAAGGCCAGGGCCGCTTGACTGATGCTTTTTTTAATTTTTTTAGTCCACGACGCCCAAGGATGTCAAATGTAGGCACCCATTGCCAGCGTCTTCACCATATGGTGCAGGACTACCTAGGGGCAAGGGCAGACCTGGATACCTTTCCAGCAGATGATCCACTGGCTTACTGGGTGTTGAGATTGGATCACTGGCCAGAACTTAGCCAATATGCTATGCAGCTACTAGGTTGCCCTTCATCTAGCGTGCTTTCCGAAAGGGCGTTCAGTGCCGCTGGAGGTTTTGTCACAGACAAAAGAATGCGTCTGTCCACCGACTCTGTAGACCGGCTGACATTTATAAAAATGAATCAGTCCTGGATCAGCAGCTTTCAATCCCCTGATGCTAAAGTAATGGAATAGATAGGGGATGTCCTCTTCTGCATTCACAAAACCTCCAGCACTGAACTCTTCCACAATACCACAAAAGGGTTACGGTGTGAATGCACTTGCTGCCATGAAAGGCACAATATTTGGCTGCACTGACGCCTGTGCCAGATTTATATCATCTTATTTTTTTGAACCTCAGGGTCCAACCCTGCACTCTTCCACAATACCACAGAGGGGTTACTGTATGATGATACTTGCTGACCTGGCATAAAAGGCACAATATCTGGGAGCACTGACGCCCTTTAACAGATAAAAAAAAACACTTTTCAAAATAGGACCACATGGTCCACCCCTGCACTCTTACACAATACCACAGAGGGGTTAGGCTAGGGTCAGATGAGCGCATTTTCTACAGACTGTGCGTCCGTGCAGTACGGACGTACTTACTGACTGATGACAAGGTAGTGGCCACACAGTCCGTTTTTTTCACTGACAAATTTTTTGACTGATGTAGCAGGGAACATAAATTACAATGAAAGAACATTCTGTCCATCAAAAATGCTGGACGTATAAATGCAGTCCGTCTCACCTTGTTGCATCACTCACACACAAAGCTATGCGGACGTTGTGGACGTGGCGCACTCTGCACGTCTGTTCTAGCAGTATTACGTTCTTGCCTAACCTGCATCCGTTTGCAGCGTCCGTCAGCCCCCACACTTCTGTGCGGACGTACTTCGTGTGTGGGGCTCCATTTAACACAATTGTATGCTATCACGGACGTACTTATGTGCGGGCAACACAGACGTTAACACTGCATTCGTCTGACCCCAGCCTTACTGTATGATGATACTTGCTGGCCTGGTAGTCTTGCACCAAAGGCACAATATCTGGGTGTACTGACGCCCATTACCAGATCAAAAACTTTTCAAAATAGGACCACATGGTCCACCCTGCACTCTTCCACAATACCACAGAGGGGTTACTGTATGATGATACTTGATGGCCTGGCATTAAAGGCACAACATCTGGGTGCACTGATGCCCATTAACAGATCAAAAACTTTTCAATATAGGACCACATGGTCCACCCCTGCACTCTTCCACAATACTACAGAGGGGTTACTGTATGATGGTACTTGATGGCCTGGCATTAAGGGCACAATATCTGGGTGCACTGACGCCCATTAACAGATAAAAAAAAAACACTTTTCAATATAGGACCAACCACATGGTCCACCCCTGAACTCTTCCACAATACTACAGAGGGGTTACTGTATGTTGATACTTGATGGCCTGGCATTAAAGGCACAATATCTGGGTGCACTGACGCCCATTAACAGATAAAAAAAAACACTTTTCAATATAGGACCACATGGTCCACCCCTGCACTCTTCCACAATACTACAGAGGGGTTACTGTATGATGATACTTGCTGGCCTGGCATTAAAGGCACAATATCTGGGTTCACTGACACCCATTAACAGATAAAAAACTTTTCAATATAGGACCACATGGTCCACCCCTGCACTCTTCAACAATACTACAGAGGGGTTACTGTATGATGATACTTGCTGGCCTGGCATTAAAGGCACAATATCTGGGTGCACTGACGCCCATTAACAGATAAAAAAAAAATTCAATATAGGACCAACCACATGGTCCACCCCTGAACTCTTCCACAATACTACAGAGGGGTTACTGTATGATGATACTTGATGGCCTGGCATTAAAGGCACAATATCTGGGTGCACTGACGCCCATTAACAGATAAAAAAAAACTCTTTTCAATATAGGACCACATGGTCCACCCCTGCAATCTTCCAAAATACCACAGAGGGGTTACTGTATGATGATACTTGATGGCCTGGCATTAAAGGCACAATATCTGGGTGCACTGACGCCCATTAACAGATAAAAAACTTTTCACTATAGGACCACATGGTCCACCCTGCACTCTTCCACAATACTACAGAGGGGTTACTGTATGATGATACTTGCTGGCCTGGCATTAAAGGCACAATATCTGGGTGCAGTGACGCCCATTAACAGATCAAAAACTTTTCAAAATAGGACCACATGGTCCACCCTGCACTCTTCCACAATACCACAGAGGGGTTACTGTATGATGATACTTGATGGCCTGGCATTAAAGGCACAACATCTGGGTGCACTGATGCCCATTAACAGATCAAAAACTTTTCAATATAGGACCACATGGTCCACCCCTGCACTCTTCCACAATACTACAGAGGGGTTACTGTATGATGATACTTGATGGCCTGGCATTAAGGGCACAATATCTGGGTGCACTGACGCCCATTAAGAGATAAAAAAAAACACTTTTCAATATAGGACCAACCACATGGTCCACCCCTGAACTCTTCCACAATACTACAGAGGGGTTACTGTATGATGATACTTGATGGCCTGGCATTAAAGGCACAATATCTGGGTGCACTGACGCCCATTAACAGATCAAAAACTTTTCAATATAGGACCACATGGTCCACCCCTGCACTCTTCCACAATACTACAGAGGGGTTACTGTATGATGATACTTGCTGGCCTGGCATTAAAGGCACAATATCTGGGTGCACTGACGCCCATTAACAGATAAAAAAAAATTCAATATAGGACCAACCACATGGTCCACCCCTGAACTCTTCCACAATACTACAGAGGGGTTACTGTATGATGATACTTGATGGCCTGGCATTAAAGGCACAATATCTGGGTGCACTGACGCCCATTAACAGATAAAAAAAAACTCTTTTCAATATAGGACCACATGGTCCACCCTGCACTCTTCCAAAATACCACAGAGGGGTTACTGTATGATGATACTTGATGGCCTGGCATTAAAGGCACAATATCTGGGTGCACTGACGCCCATTAACAGATAAAAAACTTTTCAATATAGGACCACATGGTCCACCCCTGCACTCTTCCACAATACTACAGAGGGGTTACTGTATGATGATACTTGATGGCCTGGCATTAAGGCACAATATCTGGGTGCACTGACGCCCATAACAGATAAAAAAAACACTTTTCAATATAGGACCAACCACATGGTCCACCCCTGCACTCTTCCACAATACCACAGAGGGGTTACTGTATGATGATACTTGATGGCCTGGCATTAAAGGCACAATATCTGGGTGCACTGACGCCCATTAACAGATCAAAAACTTTTCAATATAGGACCACATGGTCCACCCCTGCACTCTTCCACAATACTACAGAGGGGTTACTGTATGATGATACTTGCTGGCCTGGCATTAAAGGCACAATATCTGGGTGCACTGACGCCCATTAACAGATAAAAAAAAAATTCAATATAGGACCAACCACATGGTCCACCCCTGAACTCTTCCACAATACTACAGAGGGGTTACTGTATGATGATACTTGATGGCCTGGCATTAAAGGCACAATATCTGGGTGCACTGACGCCCATTAACAGATAAAAAAAAACTCTTTTCAATATAGGACCACATGGTCCACCCCTGCACTCTTCCAAAATACCACAGAGGGGTTACTGTATGATGATACTTGATGGCCTGGCATTAAAGGCACAATATCTGGGTGCACTGACGCCCATTAACAGATAAAAAACTTTTCAATATAGGACCACATGGTCCACCCCTGCACTCTTCCACAATACTACAGAGGGGTTACTGTATGATGATACTTGCTGGCCTGGCATTAAAGGCACAATATCTGGGTGCACTGACGCCCATTACCAGATCAAAAACCTTTCAATATAGAACCACATGGTCCACCCCTGCACTCTAACACCATACCACAGAGGGGTTACTGTATGATGATACTTGCTGGCCTGGCAGTTTTGCACCAAAGGCAGAATATCTGGGTGCACTGACGCCCATTCCCAGATTCATATCTGTTTAATATAGGACCGCATGGTCCACCCCTGCACTCTTCCACAATACCACAGAGGGGTTACTGTATGATAGTACTTGCATGCCTGGCACTAAAGGCACAATATCTGGGTGCACTGCCATTGACGCCTGTATCAGATTCATATCCTCAGAGGGGTTACTGTGTGACGGCACTGTTGCCGACGCTAAAAGCCCAATTTTAAAGCACCTATTGTTACTTTCATCCAAAGCCTGCATAAGTTTCACAATAATTTAGCCAAAAAAACACTAAACTTTTTCTGCGCGTCCTAAAATGTCTTTTCATACAGGCTGCCGCCCCAAGCAGTTGTTTATGGATAGATTAAAGGAAAAGCATTTACCGTCATATGAAACGTCATTTTTTTGTTTTTAAGTGTTTCTATACATCCTAGAAATCCGCCACTTCACGGGCAGGTTATGGGGACCTCCTAGGCACAATATTTGAAGGAATTTTTCGTTTTTATTTTTAACCCTTATTTCATGGAAAACTCACTGTCCCTTTAAAAACTTTTTTTTAAAACTTTTTGTCCTTGTTTCCTGTCCCCCAGGGCACTACCCGGACCCCCATACACCTTTTATGGCAAATATGTAGCATATATGCCCTCTTGGAGGGCACTCTAAAAAACCGAATTTTCAGCCCCATTGACTTGCATGGGGGTTCGGGTTCGGGTTCGGTCCCGAACAAATGGGAAGTTCGGGTTCGGGCTCGAACCGAACTCGGGGAGTGTTCGGCTCATCCCTAGACATAAGTTACTAATATAACAACTGGCAGATAACAGAGACAGTAAACGGGAGAATCTAATGGATAAAGGCTTTTGCTTCATTTTGCCATTAGCATTTCCCTATTACTGACTCAAATAGAATAAGGCTAGAATAAGGCTAGAATAAGACCCAGTATTTATTCACTTTAGTCGTGCTGGACTAATGTCTTCACTGTGATTTCATTGTCTCTAAACATTAGTAATTTTATGTTCCCCTGAATTCTGAATGCTTAATAGCTGTAATAGTTACTTTATTTGCTTTCTTTTTTCATAAAAACACTTGCAGGGTTATTCAAAGAGCACTGAAATTCCGCTTTCGTACCCTGCGCTTTGGGGAATCAAACTCCCCAACCCTGCAGTGAATTCGGCATTCAACGCAGGGTCCCCGAAATGAAGGGAAAAGCTGCTGACCGCATCAGAAAAAACACCGCAAAAAACGCTGATTCAAACAGAAGAATGCACTGCAAAACCGCCGAAAATATTCCAAACGCACCCAACAATCTGTCGAAAAAACCCTGAAAAAACCCTGCATCTGGAAAAAGCCACCATTCCGCTGAACAGAGCGCTGACCAGTCGTCGGAAAAAGCCGACAAGCCAGCAAACAGGGTAAACCAAAAAAAAAAAAACCTGCAACTTTTAAAAGTTGTTTTCAAAAAACTACTGCACGAAAATGCCTGAAAATTACATATAAGGTCCTGTGAATAATAATAAAAAGGTCTGTTACAGAAAAAAAAACGGTATTTAAAAAGAATTGGAATTTTTTTTGCCAAAAAATGACTACAAAATCCTAAGAAAAGAGTATTTTTGCTGCAAATTAAAAGAATAAACGGTTTAAAAAAATATTTTATAAAAACAGGAATATTCTTGTTACATTGAAACCAATTGGGATTTGCCCAATTATGCCTGCCGAATGAAACCACTTAAAATCTGGCCATTTCACTGACATTTCTCTGCTGTTCGGCGTTCTCTGAATAGATTAACCATTAATTCTCTATGGAGAGTTCACTCCCGTCGAACAGCACTGTATTTCGCTGGCAATTCGCCAATATTTGGCGAACTGACTGCTTTTTGAATAACCACGAAATTACACTGTACGGTGAAATTCATTGTTTGGTGCAATTTCGGAGCCAATTCGGCTCTCTTTGAATAACCTCTTTGAAGTAGAAGTTGGGAAGCCATGGTAATAAAAATTTAATTTTTTTTATATATATATACAGGGTTATTCAGAGAGCGTGAAAAGCAGGAGAATGACTGGAGAATGACTGGAGAATGAAAAATTCTAGGTCAAAATAGCCGATTTGGAAAGTGAGATGAAAGGGAGAATTTTTCTGGTTTGGCTATTTTGACCTAGAATTTTTCATTCTCCAGTCATTCTCCAGTCATTCTCCTGCTTTTCACACTCTCTGAATAACCCTGATAGTATATATTCTCCCCTGCTCCTAATGTCTGCTGATACAAACTCTGCTGATAGAGATCTAAGATATAATTTACATACAGTGGCAAGAAAAAGTATGTGAACCCTTTGGGATTACGTGGAATTTTGCATGAATTGGTCATAAAATGTGCTCTGATCTTCATCTAAGCCACTACAATTTGAAAAACACAGTCTGCTTAAAATAATACAAAACAAACATTATATGTTTTCATGTATTTATTGAACATAACATGTAAACATTCACAGTGCAGGGTGGAAAAAGTATGTGAACCCCTATCCTAATGACTTCTCCAAGAGCTAATTGGAGCCAGTAGTGAGCCAAACTTGAGTCCAATCAGTGTGATATTATTGGATGTGTTGCTGAAAGCTGTCCTGCCCTTTAAAAACACACACCAGTTTTGGGTTTACTGGTTTCAAGAAGCACTGCCTGATGTGAACCATGCCTCGCAGAAAAGAGCTCTCAGAAGACCTACAATCAAGAATTGTTGACTTGCATGAAGCTGGAAAGGGTTACAAAAGTATCTCCAAAAGCCATGATGTTCATGTGTCCACGGCAAGACAGACTGTCTACAAATGGAGAAAGTTCAGCACTGTTGCTACTCTCCCTAGGCGTGGTCGTCCTGTAAAGATGACTGCAAAATCACAGTGTGGAATGCTTAATGAGGTAAAGAAGAATCCTAGAGTGTCAGCTAAAGACTTACAGAAATCTCAGGCACATGCTAACATTTTTGTTGACGCATCTACAATAAGGAAAACATTAAACAAGAATAGAGTACATGGAAGGACACCACGGAGGAAGCCATTGCTGTCCAAAATGAATATTGCAGCACATTTGAAGTTTGCAAAAGAGCACCTGGATGTTCCACAGCACTACTGGCAAAATATTCTGTGGACAGATGAAACCAAAATTGAGTTGTTTGGAAAAAACACACAACACTATGTGTGGAGAAAAAAGGCACAGCACACCAACATCAAAACCTCATCCCCACTGTAAAACATGGCGGAGGGAGCATCATGGTTTGCTGCTGCTTTGCTGCCTCAGGGCCTGGACGGATTGTTGTCATTGATGGAAAAATGAATTCCAGAGTTTATCAAGACCTTTTTCAGGAAAACGTAACACCATCTGTCCGCCAACTGAAGCTCCGCAGAGGATGGGTGATGCAACAGGACAATGACCCAAAGCATACAAGTAATTCAACCAAAGACTGGCTTCAACAAAACAAAATACGCCTTCTGGAGTGGCCCAGACAGAGTCCTGACCTCAACCCGATTGAAATGCTGTGGCATGACCTTAAGAGAGCGATTCACACCAGACATCCAAAGAATATTGCTACACTGAAACAGTTTTGTGAAGAGGAGTGGTCCAAAATTACTCCAGATCGTTGTGCAGGTCTGATCTGCAACTACAGGAAACGTTTGGTTGAGGTTATTGCTGCCAAAGGAGGGTCAACCAGTTATTAAGTCCAAAGGTTCACATACTTTTTCCACCCAGCACTGTGAATGTTTACATGTTCTGTTCAATAAAAACATGAAAACATATAATGTTTGTGTTGTATTATTTTAAGCAGACTGTGTTTTTTTCAAATTGTTGTGACTTAGATGAAGATCAGAGCACATTTTATGACCAATTCATGCAAAACTACATGTAATCCCAAAGGGTTCACATACTTTTTCTTGCCACTGTATATATTTATTAATGGATCAGCATTAGCAGTAGCAAATATATTGTATTCTAAATTTCAAACAGGTTAAAAAAAAAATATGGTAAGAACTAGATAAAATGAAACAATGCAAAGAAAACTAAATGCTGCCCCCGCATACGTTAGCTTTGTAGGATCAAACAAATCATGTAACTAAATATGGCATGAAAGATGACCTATGTACTTTTAAAAGATTATTCAGTTGAATACTACAAACAGAAGACGATCATAAAACAATTATTATCTAAAATATAAAATATATATCTATTAAGGAAATGGACCTGATTTTGCATGTTTCTACTGTATATCACAATTTTTACTCATCCTATAATTGATCAAACTTTATTTTTTAGCAAAAACAGTAGGCAATAAAAATGATATAGTGCGAATGCAGTGAAATAATACAGAGAAAAAGACAAAATAATAGTTCTATTTTTAACTGAATTCATTTAGCAATTTTCAAAGGAGAGCTTCACAATGTAGCGTTTCAAACCAGCCTGCTACTCTTTTCTTCAGCCATTATTTGATTTGAGGCAGATATTTATTGTTAAGTGAGAAAACTGTACCTCCTACTGAGACTGCAAGTAAACAAGATGATTGATAAATTGTAATGTTCACAGTGTCACTGAGTGATATAATCATGCCTTTTCTAAACATTTAGTCGAGAGACAGCAATCCAGCTGGTTTTAACCAAGTTTCATCCAGAACTGTGAACTGAAGCTGATTTGTCTTGCTGCTTTCTAAGTGTCGTACCAGTCAACATTTTAGGTGCCTCTTAGTGCAAGTAATCATAATAATAAGCTGCCAGAACACAGATATCAAAGGTGGAAACCACAATAGCTGTAATAACAATATCAGTGAGAGTGAAAAAAGGGAAATGATTGAGAAAGCAATTATTCTTCAAGCAGTAAAAATGTGTCATATAACATTTTTGGAAAACCTAATAACTGCTTCTTTATCCATATAAAAGTAGTTGTATAAATAATAATTTTTGCTACTGTTATATAGACCGTTGTTATTTTCACGCCAGACGCTTTGCTAAATAATGCATAAAATGTAGTAATTAGATGAAGCATTTTTAAAAATAGATTTTTATGTTCATCATTATAGCACATTTTTTATGAAATTAAGAAATTTATAGGTAAAACATAGGCTCTATTACATTCTTCGCGCAAAAATGTGCGCGTGCGCAAAAAACTCCTTAACACGAGGGGAAAAACCCTTTGCGCTGAACATCAAATTACGATGTTCGCGCACAAAATGCGCGTTAACGACTAACGCGAGTTACCCTGCGTGAGCGAAAGTTCGTGCGCGCATCCCATACTTAACATTGTGAGAGCAAATGCGTTCGTGTGCTGGAACGCGGCTGGTATTACAATCGACGCGCAACTTTTTACAAATGACGTTTGTGCACATAATTTTAACGTCTTTGAAAAGCTGGTGGTAACTGCAAACCTGAACGTTCTGGCCGAAACGAAATACACCAGCACGAAAAAAAATACAGCACAGTATAGTTACACATTCTACACATACCCAAATAATAAAATTGAGTGGTTGTGCGTGTTTTTTTTTATTGTTGCAGCATATATACTCAGATTGATTTTGGCAGGCGCAAAAACTGAACGGGAGACAATTGTGGTTCTTAATTCTGCATATGTCCCCAATGCACAGTTCTAACATAGAAATAGCCTTTCCACCTCTCAATTAACACCTGAGGGTGGGGAAAATTAAAAAGAGGAATTTAACCCCTTCCTACATCAGCCATCTTGCACCCCTTATTTATACTGCACTACAAACACTTTACAATACAAATAATTCAAACATGATCTTACTATGTTTTATCATTACTCACTAGTTCATATTGATCAGGATGCTATAACAAGGAAAGAGAAAAAGTGATAAGTACTCAAATTTACATCAAAAAAACATCTCTAAGTTAAATTCTCTATTGAGGCCCCTTGGCCATAATGTATCCAATTTATGAATCCAAGATTTTTCTTTCTATTTCATGAAAAATCCCTATACATGAATTCTTTACGTGTGAATCCACATATGTTGTTTACGCCTTGAAATGCCCTTGTGGCCTTCTATATGCGGGGGAGACCACTAAAAAGGTAAAGGATAGAATTATCCAACATAAGTCCATGATTAGAACTGGCAAAATTGATTTGCCAGTTCCTGAACACTTTTCTTTAGCAAATCATACAGTGTCTCAACTACGCTTCCAGGTGGTGGATTGGGTACCTCCACTGAGAAGGGGAGGGGATCGTAGGAAAATCCTGAAAAAGAAAGAAAAATCTTGGATTCATAAATTGGATACATTATGTCCAAGGGGCCACAAAAGAGAATTTAACTTAGAGGTGTTTTTTTAATGTAAATTTGAGTACTTATCACTTTTTCTCTTTCCTTGGTATAGGATCCTGATCAATATGAACTAGTGAGTAATGATAAAACATAGTAAGATCATGTTTGAATTATTTGTATTTGTATTTGTATTTGTAGTGCAGTAGAAATAAGTGGTGCCAGAAGGCAGACGTAGGAAGGGGTTAAATTCCTCTTTTTCATTTTCTCCACCCTCAGGTGTTAATTGAGAGGTGAAAAGGCTATTTATATGTTAGAACTGTGCATTGGGGACATATGCATGATTAAGGCCTGTGGTGGCCGAAACGTCGCGATTCTTTTCTGCTGACATCCTAATAAAACTTTTTCCGTGGGAAATACATCCGTGTGGCATGCTGTTTTTCTTGTTCCTATGCATTTGGAGGACGGGTGGACCTCTGCAGCGAAGCACCGGAGTCTCCCACAGGTCTACAGAGAGCTCTCCCATCAGGGTACATCCTGTGCACTTTCTGGACTTTTACTGTGGTTCTTAATTCTGATTGACTGAATCGCGTGAAAAAACAGTCTGCCCACCGATTTCTGCACGCAGCGTTAATTTGCGCTCGTTTTCGCGCGATGTTTTTGGATGGGTGAAAAAATGCGCTTGGATCGTAATACCAGCGTTAATTTACGCACGTTAGCATTTAACGCTGCGCGCACAAAGAATTGCGCTGCTCGTACGAATTTGCGCGGAGAATGTAATAGAGCCCTTAGATTTGCTTAATTTTAACCCCTTAGTGACCGAGCAGTTTTACAAAAGTTCGTTCGAAAGTGCCCGCTGCTGTTTTTACGATTCTGTGCTGTTTGTGTTTGGGTCAAATTTTCCTTTTACTCGTTTATGCAACCCACACATATTATATACCGTTTTTCCCACCATTAAATGGACTTTGGAAGATACCATTATTTCCATCATAGCATATAATTTACTATAAAGAAAATATGAAATATTTTTCAAAGTTTAATCCCCAAAATATACATCTGCCAAAAAAGACCCAAATTTTGTCCTGAGATAAGAAATACCCAATTTTTATATGTTTTTGCTTTTTAGCTCCATCACTGCTGAGCCATTTCACCTCTGTGCGCTGAGCTCATTTTGACCATTTTATGCTCATCATTTTTAGATGCCCGTTTAAGTCCTATTTTATTAAAATCCCAGACAATTTTTTTTTAAAAACTAAATTTTTTTTTAAATTGTTGCATTTTATTTTGTAAGAATTTTGTTTTACAAAAAACGTAGTCATGTTTGGTATCATAGGAAAGGCCATGACCAGGCCTTTCCAATGATATTAAATATGACCCTCTAGCTGATCCAAATTATCCCCTTATCCCCTTTTCAGCGGTGGGCATCATTAACACATACGTTGCCGAATCGTGATTTGGAGCCGAATTGCGATTCAAACCCGGAGGTGACTGACATCTTGGATGTCAGCCAAGCCTCCAGGTCACCCCCACCCACTGACATCGCCACCATATGTGTGAGGATGTCAGTGGGCCACTTGGCAGCTAGGGGGTTAACTGGCCGACTGACATCCTCACACATATGGTGACGATGTCAGTGGGTGGGGGTGACCTAGAGGCTTGGCTGACATCCAAGATGTCAGCCACCTCCGGGTTTGAATCACGATTCTGCGCCACATCACGATTCGGCAACGCATGTGTTAATGAGACTCTCCCCTTTCCAGCAGTACAATTTCTTCATATCTAGGTGGAATGGTTGGGGAGATAGATGTCTCCAAAGGAGCCCCCCTCCCCTTCCAACTTTTACAGTGCTGGCACCGAGGGCTCCTGACAATGATGTCATCATGCAACGTGATGATGTCACCGCAACTGCTGGACCCCCTCAAAAGGTGGGGCAGACTCCAGACCTGCCAGAATGCCGAGGGAACCCAGCGAGGGAGATGAGTATCGGGCGGGTGGTTAGGAGACCCTGATGTAATATGTACGTCCACGGGTTTAAGTGTGACTTCCTGATCGGACGTACATAGTACGTCAGCGGTCGGGAAGGGGTTAAAGATATTTACCTACTGTGTGGTTATTCCAGATCTTTTTATAGATCTATCTTCTCTTTTATGAGACCTACAGGGTTATTCAGAGAAAGGTAAAAACCAGGAGAACTGGCAGGAGAAGAGAACAATCTAGACCAAATAGCCAATTTGGAAAGTGAGATAAATGAATTTTTCTGGTTTGGCTATTTTGACCTAGAATTTTCACTTCTCCAGTCATTTTCCTGAAATTCATCTTTCTTTGAATAGACCTGAATAATGTGTACTGGGGAAAGGAACCAAACTGTTAAATAAATACCCATATACTGTACAGTAACAGGTTGTAAATCTGATAAAATTGATGTCTACCTGGCCAAGGTGACATAATGACATAATTTCCCAATCCTTCTTTAGTAACATCTTTACTTGAATGTCTTTGTGAGAACTTTGTGATAGTTGTGCAATGTGTAACTTGCGAATTTATATTTTGGGATTTCAAAAAAGGGCAAGGATAACAATGTATCTATTTGCTGCCTGTATAATGAAAAGGTATGTAACAAATCTCCAGAAAATAAATTACACTATACAACATGCAGAATTACAGAACAAATTTTAATAGTGCAAATTGTGGTTTTAAACAAAATAGTGCATATAACGTTGTTATGTGTGTACTTGTATAATAAAGAGCAAATACACTTATATATCTCATGGTAATCCATCTGGATTGCTAAAGTTTAAACAAATCTTAAAAAATAACCATACAATACAAAATATAGAGCCAGACCAGACATTAAAGTTTTATTGGTAATTCTTTGTATCAAATGGTATGGAAAGACACTCACATGTTCCAGAGCCCTTCTCTTGGCTCTGGTTATTCACCTTTTGTCGACCTTTGGAAAACACAGCTATTCTGTGCTTCCCATTTACAATTCTCGAGCAAGACAATAAATTCAAATAACATTAATCAAGAGGTGGTGGCTATTCATTTAGATTGAATTGTTTCAGGCAGGCTGAGATAATACATGGCTTTTCACAATCATATACTTCTAGACCTCAAATAAATAATGATAAACATTTGACTTCATTTCAAAGATTAAAGGACATATACATACAAACTATGGAAATCCTGATTTGCCAATCTGATCCGAGTCATGTGGCAATCAGGATCGGCCAATGCCAATTTTCAAGGCATGTCATGGACTCGGATCAGATCTGCTTGAAAAAGCGGATACCCGATGACCAGAAAAATGGTGTGATTGGGTTAAGATTTTTTTCTCTTCATTTTTATCAGTATATAAACATGTAACAATATATTAGGGCATGTATGTAGCAGAATTCAGACTTATTAAATGAAATACAAATTATGTACAATAAATGAAAATTACTTTTGATTCTCCTGATATCCAATTAAATATTGCTATGTATACTAATCATAACATACATACATATATATATATATATTTAACCCTGTGTGCTGAGCTTATTTTGAACATTTTGTGCTCATCATGTTTAAACGTATTTTGAAGTCATGATTTACGATAAGCAAGGCAAATTATATAACCTTATTTTCAGCAGACTCGGCTGATTAATATATATATTTTATTATTATATTTATACTTCATGTCCAGTCAGAATGCTGTAACAAAAAATGGAAAAAATGCAGAATTTTATTCAGATTTCAGTCATTTACAGTGTGTAAAATTATTTTTTTCAAATTTTACCATCCAAACAATTGTGGTTATATATTCCATGTATTCTTATTGAAAAAAACCATAAACCTGAACCTGTTACTGCGTTTTTCTTCGAAAGAATTTATTTATTTATAAAGGATTTTACCATTAAGGATACATTGAGATATTTTTCGTTTTCAAGTATGTCCTGGGTTCAAGAACAAGGAGTTGTTACAGAAATACAAAGTAGTAAGATGCAAGATATTAACACAAAACAAATATACAGATTAACAGAAAATAAACATGTAGGAAATAAAGTTACATGTGTTATATGTTACATGTTTACAGGTGCATTCCGTATTGAGGTATGTTAATAGGGAGCTCTTAACCCTTTCGCTGCTGAGGCATTTCACGCCTGTGTGCTGAGCTCATTTTTACCAGTTTCGCTCATCATGTTTAATTGCGTTTTGAAGCCACGTTTTATTATATGACCCAGACATATAATATATCGTTCTTTCCGACAGACTCGGCAGATTCATAATATATCATTATTATATGTATGCGTCATGTCCTGCCTGTATATTATAACAAATAAATGCAATAAAATTTAAATTTTCAATAATTTACAACGTGTAAAGTGGTTTTTTTTTCACATTTTAACATGCGAGCATTTGCGGTTATATTTTCTATGAGTTGCGTTTGTTAAAAAAATTAGAAATGGGGACTTGCTACTTTTTTTGGGGGAAAATTACACAATTTTTAACAAACGCACCCCATACAAAAATCATTAGTGCAGCATCATTGTTCACATTATAATTGAAATGGGAACAATATTGCTGCATTAACAAAACAAAAAAACTGTTCATTTTTTTTTATTTTTATTTTTAAATATTTTTTTATTTTTTATTTTATTTTATTAACTTTTAACACCGTCATGTACATGCTCTGGCCGATCCAGCAATACCAAACATTAACCCCTAGCTGCCACGTATCGGGAAATAGGGGTTCCAATGAACCTACTATCTCCACCATTGGTGGCAGCTAGGGATTAACTCCAGAACTGAAGTCATTGCGCTATGCACGATGACACCAGTCATCAGGGGGACATCCCGGAAGCTTGGCCGACATCCAAGATGTCGGCCAGCTCCGAAAGAGGATCGTGATTTGGCGCCTTTCGGTGCCGAATCATGATCCAGGCCCCAATGGGTTAAAGCCAGCCACTGTTTGGAAGGGCAGGCTGTGCCCTTCCAAATGGTGCCTGGCCTTTAACCGCTGCCCCTGGCTGATCGGGAGGGAGAGAGGTCCAAAGGACCTCCCCCTCCCTTTCAGGCACCTTTCCCGCACTCGTGCGGGGCGCCTGAAATAGATGTCATCGCGCTAGCGCAATGACATCTATTGTCCCTGCCGGGGTCCCGGAGTGCCGGGCTGACATCCAAGATATCAGCCCGCACCGGGGCGGGGCGCAGCAATCGGTCGGAATCCTGGCAGATTGCTGCCTCGTGTGCTAGGATGCGCTCAGCGCATCTATAGCACAGGAGAACCACTTGGCTGGACGCTCAGCGCGTCCTTAGCAGCCAAGTGGTTAAGGGACTTTAGACTGGGGAAAGATTTGATGATGTCTGGGAGGTTATTCCATAATTGCGGCGCTCTGTAGTAAAATGATGATCGAGCCACAACTATCTTTTTGTATTGTGGTTTTGCAAGTAAGGTGCTGGTCCTGGATCAGAGGTTATAGAATGAGGGAACTGCTAGGGAAGCAGTCTATTCAGGTAGGGTGGTAGCTTCCCAGAAAAGCTCTTAAACACCGGGTTGGAAAGGTGAAGGGTGCGTCTGGAGTCCAGTAAAGGCCAGTTTAGTTCCTTTTTTTTTTAAATTCAAAATTTTTATTATTATAAAAAACAGAGTAAAGAAAATACAGCCCATAAGGGTGAAATAAGAATACAATAAGAAAAGGAAAGGACCAATAACAAAGTATACAGGATATATATGAACATACTCCAAACAATATTACAAAAACAGATGACCGATCACGGATCCCAAGTCCATCCCGGGCACCACGAGGACTGGATCATTAATAATTGGCCATAGTTCGCATGTGCGACCAGACCCAAAAGTAGGAGACCGATGTATACAGGACATAGAGAGTGAAGATGAGACTATCAGGGTTATCCAAAGAGATCCGAATTGCTTGAGAAAGGTAACCGAACGCTGAAAATCAGTGTTCGGTTACCTTTCCTGGCCATTCGGCTATCCAGAGAGCAGGCAATTCGCCAAATCCTGGCGAATTGCCTACACATACGGTGCCTGTTCGGTGCCTGTTCGAGGGCAGTGAAATCCCCATGAAAAAGCACTGCTTCGGCTATTCAGAGAACACAAACCAGCAGTGAAAGGTTCCCCTAATGTCCTGCCATTCGGTGGTTTCATGCGGCAAATTTATTCAGGAGAATCCCATAGACTTCAATGTTAAAAATATTCACGTTTTAATTCAATATCTAATAAACCATTCATTATTAAATTCTGCAGCAAAAAGTCTCTTTATTTATATATTTTTTAGGATACTTTAACCACTTCAATGCGGAGGACGCGCTCAGCGCGTCCTCCGCATTACCGCTGGTATGCGGAGGACGCGCTCAGCGCGTCCTCCCATTGGGGTCAGCGTTCGGCCGGGTTCCGGCCGATCGCTGGCCCCTCCGGTGCGGGCTGACATCCTCAATGTCAGCCGCGCATCCGGAACCGCAGCCGCCGGAATTAGGTGTCATCGCGGCAGCGCGATGACACCTAATTCAGGCGCCCCCCCGCATGTGCGGAGGAGGCGCCTGAAAGGGAGGGGGGAGGTCCTTCGGACCTCTCTCCCTCCCGATCGGCGGTGTTGCGGGGGTTAACCCAGGCACCATTTGGAAGGGCACAGCCTTCCCTTCCAAATGGTGCCTGGCATTAACCCCTGGGGAGCTGGATCGCGAATCGGCACTGAAAAGCGCCGGTTCGCGATCCTTTCCCGGAGCTGGCCGACATCTTGGATGTCGGCCAAGCCTCCGGGAACTCCCCCTGAGGACTGGCGTCATCGTGCGTAGCACGATGACGCCAGTCCTGGACTTAACCCCTAACTGCCACCAACGGTGGAGATAGGGAGTTCCAATGAACTCCCTATCTCCTGATCCGTGGCAGCTAGGGGTTAAAGTTTGGTATGGTTGGATCGGCCAGAGCATGGCCGTTCCAACGATACCAAAGACTACTGTGAAAAATTTTGTCCAAAAAAAAAAAAAGAAAAATAAAAAAAAAAAACAAAAAAAAAAACGAAATTAGAAAAAAAAAAAATAAACACTTTTTTTTCTTTTTTTTGGTTTGTTAATGCAGCAATATTGTTCCCATTTCAATTATAATGTGAACAATGATGCTGCACTAACGATTTTTGTATGCGGTGCGTTTGTTAAAAATAGTGTAATTTTCCCCCAAAAAAAATGTAACGAGACCCCATCTCTAATTTTTTTAACAAGCGCACCCCATACAAAATATAACCGCAATTGCTCGCATGTTAAAATGTGAAAAAAAACACTTTACACGTTGTAAATTATTGAAAATACATATTTTATTGCATTTTTTGTTATAATATACAGACATGACATAACGTATACATATAATAATGACATATTATGAATCTACCGAGTCTGACGGAAAGAACGATATATAATATGTCTGGGTAATATACTAAAATAAGCCTTCAAAACACGTTTAAACATGATGAGCAAAACCGGTAAAAATGACCTCAGCACAGGGGCGGGAAAAGCTTCAGCAGCGAAAGGGTTAAGCATTTTTCTGATTTTTTTTTTTTAAAAGTCCGATTTTTTTTTTTTAAGTTTACTTATTTTTTCTGTAACAGCCCTCTTTATTATCATTCCCTGGACCTCCTGTGTAAATTTCAGACATTTTCGCTCAGTAGTTTCTTTGCAAACAGCGTTTCATTTTCACAGATTCATACAAATGGTTTTGCTAATTTATTCACTGCCTCCTCTGCGTCTCAGCTGCTTCGGCTCTGTGTGATTCGGCTCCTGTTCGGCTGCTTCGCTGCGTGTGATTGGCTCCTGCTCGGGTTTTTCGAAGGTTAATCCAGATGTTTTTGGGGGTTTTCTGCGTGCATTTGGTGGGTTTTGCGGTGAGTTTTCGTCAGGTTTGCGGTAGCTTTTCCCTGCAATTCGGGGACCCTGTAGTGCTTACTGAATACACCGCAGGGTCACCGAAATGGGATCGGCAAAAGGAACCGAATTGAAGAGAATGAAAAGTCACTGAACGTGCGGTGACTTTTCAAATCTCTTTTGTTAACCCTGTATGAAACAAAAACGAGAGTACAGGTGTACTAGATAGACATGGGAGGAAAAGAAAAGAGAGAGAGAGAAAGAGAAGAGAGAAGAAGGAAGAAGAGAAAAAAAAGGGGGGAAATGGGAGGGAAAGGGAGAAATACATAGCAGAAATACACATATCGTGAAGCAAACAGAAACAAGGTTGAAGTGCCAGAACAGGTTCAACTACTGTGTCAACAGGTCTCTCGCAGACCCCAGGCGCAACGACGCAGCGTACTCCTCCCAGTAAAACCACTTCATCGCAAAGTCTGCCGACAATCCCCTGTCTGCCACCTCCCGATGATCTATAGATCGAAGAACCTCAACTCTACCAATCCACTCTCTAATGGAAGGGATCCTATCCGTAGGCCATAAAACTGGCACAAGAGAGCGAGCTGCGAGCAGCATAGACATTAGCACAGAGCGCTTCAGATTTTTGAGGGGGAGTGCTATATGAAACAGGAGGAAGCAGGCTGGAGAGAGTGACAGGTCGACACCTGTGACCTGGAGATTAGCGTCGTGAATCTTTTGCCAGAAATCCAGCAGGGGGGGACATGACCACCAAATATGTAAAAACGTTCCTTCAGCACTATTGCACCTCCAACAGACCAAGGAGGCCTGTGGAAAGAGCCAATGAAGGAAGCTGGGAGTTCTATACCAAAAGGAAAGAACCTTATAAGATGTTTCTTGTATGCGAGTAGCCCCAAAGCCCTTATGAACCAGCGTGAACGTGTTGGACCATTGAGCTGGGGTAAAAGTAGCTCCAAGTTCCAGTTCCCATCTGGACACAAACGGCGGGTCTTCTGAGTCGGATGACAGGATCAGACCGTAGATAGTGGATACCCCTCACGCTAAAGGAAGGCCCAAATGGCAGTAGCGGGAGACTTAAACTGTAGCCACAGTTAAGGCTCATCAGGTATGACTTGATTTGGGTGAAATTGAAGCGCTCCAACAGAGAAAGGGGGCCCACAGCGGCCAAGCGTGGAAAGGGCCAGTCCACCTCGGGATTTAGGACGACATAGCACCGCAAAACCCACTCGTGGGCGACCGCGGGACCAGACAAAGCGTAACAATTCCTTTTGGAGAGCAGTAAAAAATGAAACCGGGATCGATATAGGCTAGGTGTTAAATAGGTACAGCAGACGCGGTAGCAAATTCATCTTAAGAACAGCAATCCTGCAGAAAGCATCTTACCATTCCAGTCCGCCAAGTCTGATACAAAAGCGCCGAGGATTGCTAAAAAATTCAGGTCATAAATTTGTCTGGAGGAAGCTGCTAGCCAAACCCCAATGTACTTCATTCGATCTGGGCATTATCAGAACGGATATTCCTCCTGAATCGAGGTGACAGAAGAGTGTTGTAGGGAAATACTCAGAAATTCAGACTTGTCTCGACTAATTCGATATCCTGCAACCTCCCCGTAGTCATCTAGTGTCCTCACAACCGCCGGCAGAGAAGAGTCGGGATTCGTAACAAAGAACAGCAAATCGTCAGCGTACGCCGAGACCTTGTGTTCAGAGGAGTGACCTCGAATACCCGTAATGTCAGCAGTAAGACGAATTGTTTCCAGCAAGGGCTCGAGAGAGATGGCGAACAAGAGAGGGGACAAGGGCGCGTCCCATTCCTTATATCAAAGCTATGTGACAAAGCACCATTGGCACGTACCCTGGCGGTAGGGTTACAGTAAAGCGCTTCAGCCCAACGAAGGAAGGAGTTACCCACACATCAATACGTTGTAGGACAGAAAACAAAAAGCTCCAACGAACTCTGTCAAAGGCCTTCTCCGCATCCGTAGACGGCAAGAGAAGGCCCGTGCCCGAAGTTTTGGCCAAACTAATAGCGCTTAAAACACGTGTTGTTGCATCTCGAGCTTCGCGGCCAGGAATAAATCCCTCCTGATCCGCGTGGATCAAAGATGGTAGGAGGGGCGCGAGGCGATTCACCAGAATTTTAGCTAAGATTTTTAGGTCAGTGTTCAAGAGGGAGATGGGATGATAGTTACAAACATCTGATTCGTCTTTACCCGGTTTGCCGATTACTGAGATGGTAGCGGAAAGAGTATGGGGAGGAAATTTCTCTCCTTCTTTCAAAGTAGGAGAAGAGGGAGACCATGTGAGGGAGCAACTCGTCTGGGAAAGTTTTGTAGTACTCTGCTGGGAGCCCGTCCGGGCCCGGACATTTCCCGTTTTTAAGAGCTTTAATAACCCCCTGGATCTCTTCAGCAGAAATCGGTCCATCTAGGGCTTCTACAGCAGTAGGGGGCAGGATGTGGTTGAGTTTGCCGTCTAGATAGGTATCAATTTTCGTTATAAGCCACATTCCATTTTTTATGAAGAATACGGGCCAAAAATCTACCCGGTTTATCCTCTTTGAGTGCGAAGAAGCATCTAGCTCTCTGAGCTGCAAAGCGAATCTTGGCATTGAGCAGGTCATTAAGTTCTCTGCGTTTGGACACCAATAAGGTGTAGTCTGAGGGGAGGGCAGAGGAGTGGTGGGAGATAAAATAAGATAAAGTGATAGATCCTCCCCTCGACCACCGCTACTACCCACAGCCAGCTTCATCCAAAAGGGCGAGCTGGACCCAAACCAATGTGTGGAGCACAGAGACCGGTACCACAAAATACAACCCCCAAATCTAAATATCAATTCACATCAGGTAAAAACATATAAACGGCTTCAGAAAGGCTAAACAGACAGTAAGAGCGAAGGTCACATTAATGGGTTCCCTTAGATAACACAGGAAAAATTAGGTGGTCTGGTCTTGTCAGGTCATCTGCCCGGAGAGAACACATTACACCGTATCAGGATTATGTGATCAGACAGAGGCGGAATAAGGCGCAGGTCCAACATGAATGGACCAGAAAAATTAAGGCCGATGAACTCGACAAGAGCCGAGCGAAAAAGTAGGGTACACCCACTAATCAAAGAGACATGTGAAGGCATCATTTGAAGGAAAATTATGTCTTCCTGACCCAAAGTGCGGTTATGCTGAAGGTAGTGCGGGTCACCTAAGAGCGAACATGTATGCATCATCTTAGCGTTCGGAGCAGACCAGTGCATAAAAACCAAGGGGGTCATAGTTCAACCGATGGCGAGCTGTATAAAAAATGAAGGAGATGTCCGGCTCTTGTAAGTGAATCATAGCAATAAGCGTCGTATATCGTACCTTGCGGAACCAGAAAAAATGTAGACAGGCCACAGCCAATCAAAAATTGCGGAGGTTCATCTGTGGGCCGTTCAATGGGACAGGGGCTTTGTGCTGCTTAGTTCGAGTCAATTCGGCCAAAGACCGAGCTAAGAAAAGCGGCAGCAGCAGGGTTCAGGGAGCAACCAAATAAAAAGTGCGGTTCACTCGGAAGTAACCTAGAAAAATTGGGCCTGTGGCCCCAAAAAAAAAAAAGAGAGGGGGGGGGGAATGGACTAAAAGAAAGCATTTTAGCTCCCACGCAGGGGAGCCTGAAAAAATTAGGACACCCGGCCCTCAACATGAACTATTAAGCGCAGCCCACCAGCAAGTGGACCTGGAAAAATCAGAGCAACACGCCTGTCAAGGCGGCGCGAGGGAAAGAAAGAGGCAGTAAGAAGAGAAAAAAACCCTCGCAACCCTCTTCGCATCCAACTTCCACCGGGGTAAGGGGGACTCAAAGAGAGGGTTAGCAATACTAGGTTGGGGTCTTCGGTGGTTATCCACAAAGTTCAGGACAGACTCAACCGCCAAAGAGGTCAAAGAGCTGGTCCAGCAGACTGTGAGCGGGAGCCTGTCAAATAGAGAGCGGGGCAAGGGAGGAAGCAAAACAGGACTCCAGGGGGTTCAACGGATCATAGGGGTATCCCCCTCTGGTAAAGGCCCACACTCAAAGGAACCTTAGTGTGGTGTCCAAACCAAGGTTCAATCTTCTGCATGGTGTGGGGAGCGGGGAGGTGAAAAAGCAGGAGCAGGAACACGGTCCGGGGAGGCCCGTCCGCATCTGCGGGATCGATTCCTGCGGGGGCGAGGAAGGTCCGGACCCGGACGAGCCGCAGCTTCCCAACTTCAAACGCTGATCTCCGGTAACTCCAGGGCCGCTAAAAAGGCAGGGACATCCGTCGGGTAGCAGATCACGTGACAAATCCCATTCTTCTGCACAGTTAGGGCAAAAGGGAACCCCCCCCATCTGTAAGGCAGATTAGCCTGCCGAAGTGCCTGCATAACTGGCTGTGGACAACGTCTAGCTGCCAGGGTAAACGGGGACAAGTCTTGATAAAGTTCAAAGCAGTTCTGGTGAAAGTCCCATTGTCTCGAGTACCGAGTTTTAAGCATGATAGCTTCTTTGAGGGCAAAATCTGCCAGGTGACAGATGACATCTCTGGGGGGTGCCGTCGGCGAAGGCCGAGGTCGCAGGGCCCCATGAGCCCTATCAAAAAGTATAGGGGTGTTATGTAACTCAAAAAAACACATTCATAGGGGGCATGCTAAAATATATAATTTTAAAAAGGCCAACTTTATTAAAATAAAGGAAGCTCTCAATGTCATTGACTGGCAGAAACTCTTTCACGGGAAAAAAACTGAGGATAAGTGGAATATCTTTAAACTAACACTAGAAAAGTACACGTCACAATATATTCCACTGGTTAATAAATATAAAAGAAACAGACTGAAACCAATGTGGCTTAGTAGGAAGGTAACTAAGGAAATGAAAAATAAAAAGAAGGCATTTAAAGCTTTTAAATTTGATAAATCTGAGGCATCCTATAAAGCATATAGGGCAGCCAATAAAGCATGTAAAAATGCGATTAGATGGGCTAAACTAGAAAATGAAAAAGAAATAGCCAAAGAGAGCAAGACCAACCCTAAAAGATTCTTTAGGTACATAAATTCTAAAAAACCCAAGAGTGAAAATGTAGTTCACTAAAATCTGAGTCAGGGTTATTGTTAACTGAAGATCAGGATAAAGCAGAAATTTTAAATGATTATTTTTCTTCAGTATTTATCAAAGAGAAACCTATAACAGGAGACATGAAATTCATTAATAAAAACTTACTAATACAAAGTGACTGGTTGACTCAGGACAAGGTTTTACACAAATTAAACAATGTGAATGTTAATAGCCCCAGGCCAGATGGAATTCACCCGCGAGTACTAAGAGAGCTATGTGTTGAAATATGTAAACCTCTGTTCTTAATCTTTCAAGATTCTTTTCTTTCAGGAATAGTACCAGAGGATTGGAGAAAAGCTGACGTGGTCCCTATATTTAAGAAAGGTTTAAAATTTGTGCCTGGGAATTATAGACCTGTGAGCTTAACATCTGTGGCTGGGAAAGTATTTGAGGGGTTACTAAGGGATAGTATTCAGGAATTTATTGGGAGGTATAATGTAATTGGCAAAAATCAGCATGGTTTCATGAAACACAGATCATGTCAGACTAACCTAATTACGTTCTATGAGGAAGTAAGTAGAAGTATAGATCAGGGGGTCGCAGTGGATGTGATTTACTTAGATTTTGCCAAAGCTTTCGACACAGTTCCACACAAAAGGTTACTATTTAAATTAAGAAAAAATGGTCTAGATGAAAATACTTGTTCTTGGATAGAAAACTGGCTAAAAGATAGGGTACAGAGAGTGGTCATAAATGGTACATTTTCAAGATGGACACCAGTGGTAAGTGGTGTCCCTCAGGGGTCTGTTATAGGACCAATACTATTCAATTTATTTATAAATGACCTTGAGATAGGCATTGAAAGTCATGTATCAGTGTTTGCAGATGACACAAAGCTAGGAAAAGTAATACAATGTGAGCAGGATGTTACTTCGCTGCAGAGGGATTTAGAAAGATTGGGGACTGGGCACTTAAATGGCAGATGAAATTTAATCTAGATAAATGTAAAGTTATGCACTTTGGAGTGAAGAACACACAAGCAATTTATACCCTAAATGGTACGGAGTTAGGGAAATCCAAGCAGGAGAAGGATTTGGGAATAATCATAGACTTCAAACTAAGTAACAATGTGCAATGTCAAACAGCAGCCGCCAAGGCCAGCAAAGTACTGGCATGCATTAAAAGGGGAGTTCACTCACGGGATGAAAACATAATTTTGCCTCTGTATAAATCAATGGTCAGGCCGCACCTTGAATATGCCGTGCAATTTTGGGCACCTGTCTTAAAAAAAGATATTATATCGCTAGAAAAAGTGCAGAGACGGGCAACTAAATTAATAAGGGGGATGGAAGGGTTAAGTTATGAGGAAAGACTAACAAGCTTGAACCTGTTTAGTTTAGAGAAAAGGCGCCTTAGAGGGGATCTGATAACCTTATATAAATATATACGGGGCCATTATCAACCATTGTCTGATAACCTATTCATTAACAGGACTATGCAGAACAAGGGGTCATCCATTTAGACTGGAAGAAAGAAAATTTAGCTTAAAGCATAGGAAGGGTTATTTTACGGTGAGAACAATAAAGCTGTGGAATTCTCTGCCTGTTGAGGTGGTTGGGTCAGAGTCTGTACAGACTTTTAAAAAACGACTGGATGACTTCCTGCAGACACAGAATATTAAGGGTTATAATATTTAATATGTGGGTAAAAGCTTATTGATCCAAGGAGAAATCTGACTGCCATTCTGGGGTCAAGAAGGAATTTTTTCCCAGTATGTTGCATATTGGCAAGCATTCAGACTGGGTTTTTTGCCTTCTTTTGGATCAACAGCAGTAGGTTATGTGGGAGAGGCTGAACCCGATGGACGCATGTCTTTTTTCAGCCTATATAACTATGTAACTATGTGCTCTTCTCAGTATCTGGTTGAACAGTTCAGAGAAAATAACGCGGAGGTCTTCTGGGCCTTCAGGTTCAGGCAGGCCACGGACTCTGATGTTATGCCTCCTACCTCTATAATCGAGGTCATCCACGCGGTGCTGCAACTCCGAGAAGGCTGCTGGTAAGGGAGCCGGCATCTCAGGAGAAGGTCGCTGCGCAACTTCCTCCAGGGCACCCACTCTGGTCAACAGGGCCGAGACCTCAGTTCGGATCTCCCGGACCTCTCTGCCGAAGTTCACCCGGAGGTCAGCCACCATGTCGGAGAGATCCGCTTTAGTAGGGAGCGTGGAGATGAGGCGTTCCAGGCGGCGTGTTACCTCCATGTGATCCAGCGCTCGATGCAATGCTGAAGGTCCGTCCGTCATGTTAGGTGCCACCTTGGAAGACGGCGTCGTCCCGCGGGCGGCATGAGAAAGGAATCCAGAGAGCCTGTGGACCTAGTGGGGAGATGAGCAGGAGCCTTTAGGGTAAATAACCTCCCTTTCCCATGAACCATGTCCTGTCAGATGTCGAAGGAGCGTAGAGAAGTTGGAGTGGACTTGATAGCTGGTTTAGAATGCGGCCATCTTGGTCGAAGGTCAGGACACGCCCCCCAGTTTAGTTCTTTTAACATGTCACAATGGTGGGTCATGTATTTACATTGTAGCACAAAGTGACAGAATGAGTTATACAATGTAGTAAGTTTCTGGAGGTGTGTTTGAGGGGCAGCTGCATACACTACATCTCCGTATTCAATGGTTGGCATAAGCATTTGTTGTACAATCTGCTTTCTTACCACTGGGCTCAGGCTGGATTTGTTTCTGTACAGGGCACCTAGTTTGGGGTAAATTTTATATGAGAGTTTTTTGATGTGAGGGCCAACGGATAGAATTGGATCTAACCACATATCTAGATATTTAAGAGAAGTGACTGTAGTCAGCCTGTCATTTGATCTTGTCCTGACACATAGATGGGGTGTTTGCAATTTGTGTAATTTAGGTGCTGTGCCAAAGAGCATCATTACAGTTTTGTCAGTATTTAGAAAAAGTTTGCTATCTGCGATCCACTTTTCTACCCCTGTGAATTGTTCTTGCAGCACTGCCTCCAGCTGCGGGAGATTTGGTTTGCTGGTATAGATTACAGTGTCGTCTGCGTACATGTATACAGTTGAGGCTTTGCAGACATTGGGCAGATCATTTATGAATATCATGATTAGAAGGGGGCCGAGTATTGAGCCTTGGGGTACACCGCATGTGACTGGGAGGGGGAGGGAGGAGTTGCCAGAAATGGACACATATTGGGACCGATCAGATACATATGATTGAAACCAGGTTAGCATGCTATCACCAATACTGGAGTTTTTAAGTTTTTGCAATAGGATGCCATGGTCTACTGTGTCAAAGGCCTTGGCAAAATCAAGGAAGGTGGCTCCAGTTAGGTTACCTTGTTCCATGCCAGCTTGGATATCATTACAAACTTTTAAAAGGGCAGTTGTAGTTAAATGATTTGGACGAAAGCCTGATTGATCTGGGGTTAAATAGTTCTGATATTGATAATATTCATGTAATTGAGTGTAGACACAATTTTCCAGTATTTTTGACATTACAGGGAGCAGTGATATCGGGCGGTAATTGGATACCAAAGTATTGTCTCCACTTTTATGGATAGGTACCACCCTTGCAGTATTCCAGAGTTTGGGTATGTATCCAGTCGCCAGTGATTCATTGATTAGGGCTGCAACAGGTTTTGCAATTGCTGGCGCACTGATTTTCAGCTGATTTTGATCAGGTCCAGACTGGTATTTCATTTTTTGGTTAAAAAGAAGTTTAGTGATGACAGTGACAGGCACTGGTCTAAAACTGAATTTCTCTGTGTTACAAGGTCTTTGCACAGTTGGTGGGGCCTGACCTAAGTGTGGCCTTTCTGATTGCGTGTCATTACCTAGCATAGCAATCAGGGTGGTGGCGCGTCCAACAAAATAATTATTAAAGGCATTTGCTACATCTAGGGGGTGTTGTACAGTTTGGTTGTTTACTTTGACAGCAGCTGGTTGGGAGTGGACAGGGGGTGCTTGTATGTTACTTATGATTTTCCAATAATTTCTAGGGTTTGATATGTTATTGTTTAAATTTTCATTGAAGTATTGGGCTTTAGCCATTTTTGTTTGTTTTGTGCATGCAGTCCGGCATTTTTGGTATTCACAGTGATCGTTTGTAGAACCAGTACTCTCGAAATTTGGCCACGGGGAGTCTCTAAACTGGTACATTTGCACGAGGTCTTGAAACTCCATACTTGTAAAACTGCTGCCATTGTCTGATACCACCGTTTTGGGTATTCCATGTTGACTAAAACTCTGTTTGAGACAGTGAACAGTTACTGCAGAGGTGGATTTATTTAAGGGGTACACCTCAAATTCAATGTCAATGCCATTCACTTTTAGCTTCTGTATGAGAGGAGCCACTTTAGGCATATTATGTGAGACACTGTATATTGTATTTATGCCACCTGCATCTTCTGCCTCACTCACATCCTCTTCTCTCACTAAATGTGACCTCCTACCGTTCTCCTATTCTTTTCTTTTCCCCCTCAGTCCTTGAAAGGGGGCCTTGTAATCCCTCATCACAAGCTTGGATTTTCATGCCTGTTTAATGTGTCCCCGTTTCCCACATTTGTGGCACAGTTCCATTATAAACTTGCACACGTTGGGCGCATGATTCCCTTTGCACCTATAGCACTCATAATCCATGTTCTGCCCCCTCTTATCCTCCGAGCACACCTTATGCATCATCGCCTGCAACGTTCGGGACCTTGGAGTCTGGAATTCTTCATCCCCAGATAGGAATTGGAGATCTCTTATATGTCTGTTAGCTGATTCCGTCGCCTGACATATATTAAGGGCCTTTTCAAAGGTCAAATCCATTTCCGACAACAGCCTTCTCTGCATTCTGTCATCATTTACGCCACACACCAGCCTGTCACGAAGCATTTGTTGAAGCGTAGGCCCATACTCAGAGTGTTGTGCTAACTTTTTCAACTCCGCCACAAACTCAGCCACTGTCTCGTCCATTTTCCACGTGCGTAAATTAAACTTGTTTCTCTGCACAATCTCACTTGGTTTTGGATTATAATGGGCCTTGAGCACAATGACAAGATCCTGATACGTTTTCTCAGCTGGCGTCGCAGGACACAGAAAACTTCTCAGCAAACTATATGTGGACGCACTGACTCCACTTAATAACACAGCTTTCTTCTTGCTGGCATCAGTAATCTCATTAGCTTGAAAAAAATATTCCAACATTTCTATGTATTCCTCGCATGATTGCAACTCACAATCAAAGGGGTTCACCTGACCCACCAGTGCCATCCTGTCTCAGCAAATGACTTCTTTTCCTGCAGTTTTTTTTGTAGCTTGTCTTCAGCTGCTATGCAGACTCTGAACCTTCACATAATAGTCTCTCAATACACATACAGGGTTATCCAAAGAGCGTGAAAAGTAGGAGAATAACTGGAAAATGACTGGAGAATGAAAAATTCTAGGTCAAAATAGCCAAACCAGAAAAATTCTCCCTTTTATCTCACTTTCCAAATCAGCTATTTTGACCTAGAATTTTTCATTCTCCAGTTATTCTCCAGTCATTCTCCTGTCATTCTCCTGCTTTTCACGCTCTCTGAATAACCCTGATAGTCTCACAATCTCCTCGTCGCCAATGTAATAGCTATCTTCATATGACTGATGCAGAGACAGGTGGTGGATGAATTACTTATTCTCTTTATTCACTGATACAGACACAGCTCTCCCACTCAGGAAACTGACAACAACAACTCCTGACCCGGAAACATATTTACATTAACAGAAAACAGGTAACACAAACTACTATGCCCTCTAGTGGTAAATAAGTATAACACTGATCTACGAGTTTCATTAACTTAGAACCCAACTAACGAGGTTGCCGTGACGTGGCAGGTGTGCTTAAAATTTCAACCGCCATTCAAGTATACTAAATGATAATTAAGTGAGAAATTCTAAAACTTAATCCATTCATCATCGCTTTTTGTTCCCCAGAATACGATTATAATATTTGTTTACAACATGGAATGCATAGTTTACACATACGTGCTTAATAAAATTGTAATATATGTAAAATGGTTGTTATTTTGAGACATTGAAATACTAAATAACGTAAATTTGATTATTTTTATTATTTATGTATCCATTAATCCACCACAGAAATATTGCTTGGTAGGAAGGTTCTAAAAAAGTGTTTCCCAAATCTGTTCTCAGGACTAGGGATGAGCTGTTCGGTTCGATCGGTTCGGAGTTCGATTCGAACATTGGCAGTTCAAAAGTTCGCGAACTTCAAACTTTTTGGGACGTTTCCAAAAGTACGTTTTTTAAAAAAAAAAGTATAAAAAAATGCTTAAAAAATACTATAAAATCTTGCAATAAAGAGACTCTTTACTGCAGAATATTATAACCAATGGTTTATTAGATATTGAATTAAAACGGGAATATTTTTAACATTGAAGCCTATGGGATAAAACATTCTTGTTACTAAAACATCAGGCAGACACGGCCCTCTAATCAGGCACTGTAGAGGGAGGCCTGCCGGGGCCTCCCAAGGATCCCGTTGAGGAGCATGCAGCCGCCGGATGACAGAGCTGCGACTGTGCGGGCTAGCCACCCGGGTGCATGTGGCAGAGACAGGCGGCGCAGGGAGGGAGCCACTGCACCTGTGACCACGGCAGACCCCCCCCCACAACCAGGTTCCAGGGAGCCCCCACTGACCACCAGGCTAAGGTAAGGTGACACATTTCTAAAAAAAATAAAATCCGAGGACATTTTTAAATGTCCCCGGAACATAAAATAAAACCTTTTTTTTCTTTCTCTACCCGGCTGAATGTATTTAATTATATATATTAGATACATTCAGCCAGGTAGAGGGGGGTGGCATGTGGGCTGCGCAGGGTCTCAGGCAGTGTTTTTTGTTGGGTGTATATTTTTAGCAAATTTATAGGGGAAGGTAAGGGCAGGTATGATATATATATAGATAAGATATTTATCTGTATTCTTATAAATACATATATCCAGACTTGTATTACACACACATTTTGGCAACTAATTGCCCCCGCCCCATTTGGCTGATCCCTCCAGAAGAAATGTTGAACCCGGTAGAGCAGAGGATAATATATATATTCTCTGCTCTGTCGGGTTCAACATTTCTTCTGGAGGGATCAGCCAAATGGGGGGGGGGGCATTTAGTTGAGATTGTCCACATGCCACCCCCCCATGTGCGTATGTGTATATATGGTCTGAGGTCTGTGGGTATATATATATATCTACGTGTGATATATACGTATATATAGGTCTGCGTGTTGATATATACGTACAGTATATGTCTGCGTATGGTATCCAGGGCCGGTGCAAGCATTTTTGTTTACTCACTGCAAAGTTGCGTTTTGGTGCCCCCCTCCACCCAATCCGTGCCACGCCAATCGGGAGTGTTTGGTGTCCTCACGCATTGCCAATCTATGCTGTGCCTGGTGCCCCTCCTGTGCCACAGGGCCAATCTACAGAGTGTGTGGTCCCCTCCTTTGGCAATGTGGCATAGGAGGGGCACCAGGCACTGCACAAATTTGCAATGTGGCCTGGTGGTGCCCCGTTGTCTTGCTGTGTCAATATACTCACATATTTCAAACAGTCTGCCACTCCCAGTGTTTCCCTGTGATCCTGCTACCTACCACTCTCACTCTCAGTCTGTTGCTGTGGTCCACTGTCTGACTCCAGGTCTCCAGAAGTAGACTGGCAGCAGGGTCCTCGTCCTCTAATTCAATTCACTCCCCCTTAATTCATTTTTCCCCTTTAATTACTTTCACCCCTCCCCCCTTAAATTAATTTCATATAGCGTATGACAGAGCTCCACAGCAATAAAACTCACAGTAATGTGCTCTGTGTATGAGCGTATGACAGAGCTCCACAGCAATAAAACTCACAGTAATGTGCTCTGTGTATGAGCGTATGACAGAGCTCCACAGCAATAAAACTCACAGTAATGTGCTATGTGTATGAGCGTATGACAGAGTTCGACAGCAGTAAAACTCACATTAATGTACGGTGTGTATACGCGTATCACAGAGCTCCACAGCAATAAAACTCACACTCATACACACTGCCCATTACTATATCACAGAGCTCCACAGTAATAAAACTCACAGCAATGTGTGGTGTGTATGAGCGTATCACAGAGCTCCACAACAATAAAACTCACAGTAATGTGCAGTGTGTATGAGCGTATCACAGAGCTCCACAGCAATAAACCTCACAATAATGTACCGATATCAGTTTACTCAAACCCCCAAGCAGAACATTACACACACACACACAGCAGAACATTACACACACCCCAGCAGCACATTACACACACACCCCAGCAGAACTTTACACACACCCCCCCAGCAGAACATTACACACACACCCCCCAGCAGAACATTACACACACACCCCCAGCAGAACATTACACACACACCCCCCAGCAGAACATTACACCCCCCAGGAAAACATTACACCCCCAGCAAAACATTATACCCCCAGCAAAACATTATACCCCCCAGCAAAACATTATACCCCGAGCAGAACATTAACCCTCCCAGCAAAACATTACACCCCCCAGCAGAACATTACACCCCCCGAGCAGAACATTACACCCCCAAGCAGAACATTACACCCCCCGAGCAGAACATTACCCTCCCAGCAGAACAGTACCCCTCCCAGCAAAACATTACACTCCCCCAGCAGCACATTAAACCCTACACCCATACTATTCCTATTAAATTAACAGTAATTTTTGATGTATTTTATTCAGTAGAAACTTTTTTTTGCCTATATAACATGTGCTTTGTGAAAATAAAACGGTTTTGTGTGTACATTTTTATTTAGTTAGTGGATTCCTGTCCAGTGCGGTGAGAAGCAAACGTAATGCAGTGTAGACACGCTGCGAGGCGGAGTGGAGTGAAGTCAAGCCTGCAAAATGTTTGCTTCTCTTTGCTTTGCTACGCTGTGCGTCGCTACACGCTCAATGTGCCTTTATTCCCGCATCGCTAGTTTACCGAATCAGTTTGTTTACTTGTTACTGACCCTGCTTGTTCTGAGGACCCGATCTGTTGCTGACTTTGCCTGCCATTTGACTATTCTCTCTGTGTATTCCCTGCCTGTTCTGTTTGCTTACTGTCGCTACTGGTGTGCGCGCCGATTCTCACCATATACAGTAGCGCAGAACAAGTGCATAAGCATTGCTGACCCGGTTTTGTTATAGCTGCTGATGTAACTGAATAGATCGGGGATCTCTTCTGCATTACCAAAACCTCCATCACTGCACTCTTCCACAATACCTCAGAGGGGTTACGATGTGAAGGCACTTGCTGCCACCAAAGGCAAAATATTTGGGAGCACTGACGCCTATACCAGATTCCTATCATTTTAATTTTTTTGTTTCTAAGTGTTTCTATTAGTGATGAGCCGAACACCCCCGTGTTCAGTTCGCATTCAAACTCGAACAATTTCAAAAGTTCGAGTTCGATCTCGAACACGAACCGAACTCAATGCAAGTCAATGGGACTCGAAAGTTCGAATTTTAGAGTGCCCTAAAAGAGGGCATATATGCAAGATATTTGCCATAAAAGGTGTATAGGGGTCCTGGTATTGCCCTGGGGGACAGGAAACAAGGACAAAAAGTTAATAAAAAAACGTTTTTAAAGGAACAGTGAGTTTTCCATGAAATAAAGGTTAGGAATAAAAACAAAAAATTCCTTCAAATATCGTGCCTAGGAGGTCCCCATAACCTGCCCGTGAAGTGGCGGATTTGCAGTATGTATAGAAACATTTAAAAACAAAAAAATGACATTTCAAATGACGGTAAATGCTTTTCCTTTAATCTATTCATATACAACTGCTTGGGGCGGCAGCCTGTATGAAAAGAAGAGACATTTTAGGACACGCAGAACAAGTTTAGTGATTTTTTGGCTAAATTATGGTGAAACTTATGCAGGCTTTGGATGAAAGTAAAAATAGGTGCTTTAAAATTGGGCCTTTAGTGTCGGCAACAGTGTGGTCACACCATAACCCCTCTGTGGTATTGTGGAAGAGTGCAGGGTTGGACCCTGCGGGCAAATATTAAATTATATGAATCTGGTACAGGCGTCAGTGCACCCAAATACTGTGCCTTTGGTGGCAGCAAGTGCCTTCACACCGTAACCCCTTTGTGGTATTGTGGAAGAGTGCAGGGTTGGACCCTGCAGTCCAATATTAAAATGATATGAATCTGGTAATATAGGCGTCAGTGGCAGTGCACCTAAATATTGTGCCTTTGTTGGCAGCAAGTGCCTTCACACCGTAAGTAACCCCTCTGTGGTATTGTGGAAGAGTGCAGGGTTGGACCCTGCGGTCCAATATTAAAATGATATGAACCCTGCGGTCCAATATTAATATTGGAGTTACACTTGACTCTGCTCTTTCCTTCATCCCCCACATCAAGTCTCTTTCCTCCTCCTGCCGATACCAACTACGTAATATGTCCAGAATTCGGCCATTTCTTACCGCTGTCACCACAAAACAACTCATACACGCCCGGGTAATCTCCCGACTCGACTATTGCAATAATCTCTTATCTGGCCTCCCTCTGTCCCGCCTCTCCCCTCTACAATCCATCCTGAACGCCTCCGCCAGGCTAATTCACCTCACCCGCCGCTCTGTCTCTGCCGCTCCCCTCTGCGAGTCCCTTCACTGGCTCCCCATCCACTGCAGAATTAAGTTCAAAATCCTTATCCTTACCTACAAAACCCTCACTAATTCAGTTCCCCACTACCTGTCCTCACTAATCACCAAATACACCCCAGCCCGCTCCCTAAGGTCAAACAGTGACCTGCGCCTAGCTTCTCCCCGCATCACCTCTTCCCATGATAGACTGCAGGATTTCTCACGCGCAGCCCCCACTCTCTGGAACGCTCTCCCTCGTACTGTCAGACTTTCCCCTAACTTCTCTTCCTTCAAACGCTCCCTGAAAACATTCCTATTTAGGGAAGCCTACCACCCAACTCACTGATGCAACCATCAATCAGTCTCACCTTACAGTCTTCTCCTCCTGTTTCCAACCCCAACCCTCCCAGATTGTGAGTTCCTATGGGAATAGGGCCCTCAGAATAGGGCCCTCATCTCCTCCTGTACTGTTTGTCAAATGTTGTTCAATGTATTGTAACCCTGTCTATACTGTGTTTATTGTACAGCGCTGCGGAATATGATGGCGCTTTAGAAATAAAGAATAATAATAATAATTAAAATGATATGAATCTGGTATAGGCATCAGTGGCAGTGCACCCAAATATTGTGCCTATGGTGGCAGCAAGTGCCTTCGCACCGTAAGTAACCCCTCTGTGGTATTGTGGAAGAGTGCAGGGTTGGACCCTGCAGTCCAATATTAAAATGATATGAATCTGGTATAGGCGTCAGTGGCAGTGCACCCAAATATTGGGCATTTGGTGGCAGCAAGTGCCTTCACACCATAAGTAGCCCCTCTGTGGTATTGTGGAAGAGTGCAGTGGTGGAGGTTTTGGGAATGCAGAAGAGATCCCCGATCTATTCAGTTACATCAGCATCAGGGGGTTGATACAGCTGCTGATCCAGGACTGATTCATTTTTATAAATGTCAGCCGGTCTACAGAGTCGGTGGACAGACGCACTCTTTTGTCTGTGACAAAACATCCAGCGGCACTGAAAGTCCTTTCAGAAAGCACGCTGGATGAAGGGCTAGTAGCTCCATAGCATAGTAGCTAAATTCTGGCCAGTGATCCAATCTTAACACACAGTAAGCCAGTGGATCATCTGCTGTAAAGGTATCCAGGTCTGCCCTTGCCCCTAGGTAGTCCTGCACCATATGGTGAAGACGCTGGCAATGGGTGCCTACATTTGACATCCCTGGGCGTCGTGGACTAAAAAAAATTAAAAAGGCATCAGTCAAGCGGCCCCGGCCTTCACCGCTCTTCCTCTGATCATCCGCAGCCTCAGTAGTACCTGTGTCATCACTTGGTAACCTACCAGTGCCTGGAAAGGTGTTACACAAGTGTCGCTTTAGAGCGTCCTCAAGTTGTTTCATCCTGTGCTCCCTCTGTGCGGGCAGGATGAGCTCTGCAACTTTACCCTTGTATCGTGGGTGAAGAAGGCTTGCAAACCAGTAATGATCCCTCTCCTTGATAGCACGAATCCTGGGGTCCTTTAGCAGGCTTTGCAGGATAAGGGAGCCCATGCAGCATAGGTTGGAGGTGGCATTAGCTTCCGAGTCTTCCTGGTCAATGAGGATGACCCCATCGTGCACTTCCTCCTCCCAGCCACGTACTAGTCCTTGTGTTTCTGGGCACACAAAACCCTCCCTTGAGGAATCCCCACCTTCAATGCCCCCATTACTTAAATATTCCTCCTCCTCCTCATCCTCCTCCTGTCTGATCTGAGGACCGCAGGAATGCTGTCTGCGTAAAGACTGGGGCCTTGAGAGCTAGGGAAGACCTCCTCTTCCTCCCGCTGCTCTGCCTCTAGTGCCACATCTATAATTCCCCGCAGAGTGTGCTCCAGCAGGAACACTAAAGGAATTGTGTTACTGATGCATGCACTGTCCCTGCTCACCATCCTCGTTGCCTCCTCAAATGGTGACAGTACAGTGCATGCATCTTTGATCATCAGCCACTGGGGAGGTGGGGGAAACCAAGTTGACCTGAACTTGTCCTTGTGCCATACTCACACAGGTACTCATTGATGGCCCTCTGCTGCTTGTGCAGACGCAGCAGCATTGCTAATGACGAGTTCCACCTGGTGGGAATGTCACAGATCAGACGGTTTGTGGGAAGGTGGAATTCTCTTTGAATTTCTGCCAGGCGAACAATTGCTGGGAATGAGAAATCTGAAGTGGCTGCAGACTTTTCTGGCCTGGCTAGGAAACGCTGTACCACCAGATTTAGGATGTGTGCTAGGCATGGTACATGCGTCAATTTACCCTGGCGTAGGGTGGAGAGATGGTTGCTGCCATTATCACAGACGACCATTCCCAGCTGAAGCTGGCATGGTGTTAACCATCTCTGCACCTGCCCTGCAGAGCTGACAGAATTTCTGGCCCGGTATGGCTCCCGTCCTCTAAACAAACCAGCTCAAGCACAGTATGGCATCTTTTTGCTTGAGCCATTGCGTAGCCCCTGCCACGCGTCGATTTAACTGTCACTTTGCCAGAGACGGAGGAGGAGGAAGAGGTGGTGGAGCAGACAGACGTCATACAAGCAGCTTTCTTGAGGCGTGGTGGATAAACAAGCTCCAGCACAGAGCCCCATCTTGGATCCCTCCCAGCTGCAATCAGAGTTACCCAGTGTGCCCTGAAGGAAATGTAACGACCCTGTCCATGCTTGCTGGACCATGTTTCTAAAGTCATGTGTACCTTGCTGCTGACTGCCTTTCCCAATGACTCCATAACATTGTGTTCCACTGCTGGTATAGTGCTGGAATGGCCTTCCGTGAAAAGAAATGGCGTTTTGGAACCTGCCACTGTGGTACAGCACATTCAGCAAATTCACAGAAGGAAGCAGAGTCCACCAGCTGGAAAGGCAGCAGCTGTAATGAGAGTAATTTTGCTAAGGTGGCATTTTGACGCTGTGCTTGGGGATGGTTGGGACTATATTTTTTCTTACGCTGCAGCAGCTGGGGCAATGTAATCTGACTGCGTAAATCTTCAGCTGATGGGATGCTGTCACATTCTGAGGAAGGACCTGGTACACCCATTACAGTAACATCATCCCTGTCAGTGGAGGTTGTAGGCAATGACATGGCAGGACATATAGTGGGGGTAGAGACAGATGATGAGGAGGAGGACCTATGCAAAGTGTTGTGCCAACGGGATGCCTGGCAGGTGGTCATATGTCACCTCAAGCACATGGTACCCAAGCGTGGGATGTCTTTCCCACACTTGATCCTCATCTGACATAGATTATAAGTAGCAACAGTGCGGTCTGCTGCACATTTCTTAAAGAACTCCCAGACAGCAGACTTCCTGTACATGTGCTTTGAGACAACAGAGCTCTGCACCTCAGCAGCTGTAACTTCTGATGCCTTGGACTGGCTATGGTTGCTCATAGAGGACGTTGTGCCTCTTGTTTGTTGTGCCTCCTCCTCACTTGACTCCTCTGTTCGATCAGGCACCCAGGTGGAGTCAGTGACCTCATCATCGTCATCACCCCCTATCTCCTCGTCACTGGAGCCAACCTCGCAATATGCTGCAGCTGCTGGGGAACATGAGTGCCAGTTATTTGTGTGTCACTGGCACTCCCTTCCTCTAGGTTGGTTATACTCCCTTCCTCAACCTCAGAGATTGAATCAGAGCACTGTAGTTGCTGAGCATCCTCAAGCAGCATGTCACTGTCATTGTAGTCAAACAATTCAGCTGACTCCTCCATGTATGTTGGTGAGGCTACGGCAGGAGTAGCTGTGGACATGGAGCCTGCATTAGATTCTTTGGCAGCTGAGGTGGACTGTAAACCACTACAAGCCTGGCTGGCAGAGGACTCTGGTTAGCCAATCCACCAAATCCTCTATATGTTGCTGCTGCTTAAAACGGCCAGCACCAGTTAGAAAGGACAAGCGTGCCCCTGCAGAGGACCACCATGTCCACGACGACCAGAGGCACAGCCTCCTGACACAGAGGCTGCTTGCCCTCTTATCTGTGTCTGGGAGCGTCTGCCTGTCCTTTTTGGTCTTTCTGATATGGTGAGTGATAGATAGATTAAAGATATACAGAACTCTGATTCAACTCTGTTATAAATAATTGGAGATATCAGTGAGACCCCCGATGGGTGGCAGTGACAAGACACAGATTACAATTCCCAGGAACCTCCTATAAATCAGTGAGACCCCCTGATGGGTGGCAGTGACAAAAAAACACATATTAAAATTTCCAGAAAAAAACTATAAATCAGTGGGACCCCCTTGAAAGGACCCCCTAATAGCTGGCAACAGTGACAAGACACAGATTACAATTCCCAGATATGTGCTACAAGTCTGTGAGACCCCCTGATGGGTGGCAGTGACAAGACACAGATTACAATTCACAGGAACCTCCTATAAATCAGTGAGACCCCTGATAGGTGGCAATGACAAGACACAGATTACAATTCCCAGATATCTGCTAGAAGTGAGACCCCCAATAGCTGCTTGCAGTGAGAACACACAGATTACAACAATTCCCAGATATCTTGTAGAAGTGAGACCCCCACAATAGCTGCTGGCAGTGAGAACACACAGATTAAAACAATTCCCAGATATCTTGTAGAAGTGAGACTCCCACAATAGCTGCTGGCAGTGAGAACACACAGATTACAACAATTCCCAGATATCTTGTAGAAGTGAGACCCCCACAATAGCTGCTGGCAGTGAGAACACACAGATTACAACAATTCGCAGATATTTTGTAGAAGTGAGAAAACCCCACAATAGCTGCTGGCAGTGAGAACACACAGATTACAACAATTCCCAGATATATTGTAGAAGTGAGACCCCCACAATAGCTGCTGGCAGTGAGAACAGACAGATTACAACAATTCCCAGATATTTTGTATTAGTGAGACCCCCACAATAGCTGCTGGCACTAAGAAGACACATTAAAAGAACAATCTCCTCTCAAAAAACATGTTGGGGGCTGTGTGAAGCGTCATATAATGTGCTGTGGGACTTAGCTCTGAGAGCCCATGATTGGCCAAAATTTGCACAATCAGGACTCTGAGCCGTGATTGGCATAGACTTGCACCTGTCTTGCACCTGACCTGTGATTAGGTAGAGAAGCTGGAAATCCTTGTTGATTCTGGGTGGGATGAGCCCAAGTAGAAAGTGTGGAGATCGAGAATTTCTCCGAAGTGTCGTTTCCGTTTCCGATCGGAAGTCACCTGACTCCATACACTCGAAAATCCTGTTCTTTCGTTTTTGGACATGGTGTTAAGTCCATTCATTGGTTAGTTTGATCTCCCTATATTCACCAGGGACAAAGAGGAAATCTTTTAGTGTATCATCTCCGTTTTCGGATTCCTTCGATGCGTCATTTCCGTTTCGGATCGGAAGTTACCGGTTCTCTGTAAATCCGAAAAATCGCGCACTTTCATTTTCGTCCGTGATGTCATTTCCGATCGTATTCTATCTAAACCTATAAATCCGAAAAGTAGCGCACTTTCTTTTTTCGTCCGTAGTGTCCTTTATCTGGAGGAGAGTGGGAATACCTCCACGAGAAGCGGATCCAACATCTAAAGCTAAGTACCCTGTACCACATTTTTTCTTATATTCTGTACATAAGTATTCCCGGGTACAGGGTACGGCTATACTAAGAGCATGGCATACATTTTGTCAGCTTTTGGAAATTTTCAAAAAAATAGAGCAAAGAAATTTGAATGCATATGTGTAATGAAATCTAACACAGACCGCAATTATGAGAATAATATAGAAACCTATTTTCTCAAAATGGAAAAATTGCTAGTCAAAGAGACCAAGCGATGGTGGGAAATCTCTTTTTTAGAGAAGTACCTGAAGGAGAGGTTAATACCTCGTGGCCTACGTATAGATAAGGCCCCAGCTTTTGGTCTCGAAGACAGTAATTTTATGGAGCAGTGGGATGAAATATTGCACACTTGCTCATTTCAACTAATGGAATTATTAGTGAAAAGAGAAAAAGAGGTCCAAAAACACCTGGAAGAGGAAATTCATGAACTTGAATCTTCGAATTCAGACGTGGATTCTATCCAGGGGTATGCGGAGTTAGAAAAAATCATGTTTGAAAAAATTGATATATTAGATGAGAAAATTTCCACAACTAAGAAACAAAAGTATACAAGGGATAAGAGTGATTTAGATAAAGGTCTATATAAAATGAAGACTAAGATGGAATGGAAAAAGAAATACCCATATCAAGAAAGAAGAAATACCTATGGAAGAAATACTTATGGAGGAAATAATTATGGAGTACCTCAGAGGAGGAAATCCTTAACTCATTTCCATTCTACCACACAACAACGACCTATACAGGGGAACATAAGATCTCCTCTGAGAGAAAAAAGAACACAAATGAGATCGAAAGATGGAAGATACCAGGATAAGTCAAGTATAACACCTCTAACTGAAGAAGAAAGGAATCAGCCATCAACTTCCTATGCAGCAGTAACCAAGAAATATATTAACCATTCTAATCCCCAAGAAGAAGTTTTTTTAGACAAGGGGCACGACCGAAGAGAAGGACAAATAACCAATTATTTTCAGAAAAAACAAAAATCTGTAGTTCAATCCAACAGGTTCCTACCACTGACAGAGGAATCCCCCCAAAAGAAAAGGAGATGGGAATAAATGGGAGAGAGGAGAATCTAGAAAATATTAACTTTAGACCATCTAGTGATAGCACCTTAAGTCTAGAAAATGTTAACTCTAGACTTTGTAATGAGGGCATCTTTAATCTAACAGAAGAAATTTTAAGCAAAATGGAGATTAAGGTCCTTAAAAAGGGACTCAAATTTTGTCCTACGAACAAAGTCAACAAGTTCGAATTATTCATTGATGCCAATAAATTTCTGCGGAAATTAACTATTAAAAAGTTTTTCATAAAAAAAGGTGCAGAAACTGTAGTTTATGATAATAAAAAGAAATCTTTCAAACCCAAATCAGATTTTTTTCCATGGTGGGAGAAAGGGCCTTTTTAGAAACATTTTCCAAATCTATATGTCATGATTTTGAAAATTTAGAAGAAAAGAAAATCAGAAAGAGAGCACAGAATCTAACAAGAGAAGAAAAGGAGATTTTGAAGAAATTACAATCAAGAAAAGAATGGGTGATTAGAGCGGCGGATAAAGGAGGAGGAACTGTCATAATGAAAAGAGAGTATTATGAAACAGAAGCCAGACGGATTTTGATGGATAGAACTACATATAGAAAGTTAGAAAAAGATCCAACGGAAAATTTTAAGGTAGATTTGAGAAATCTTTTGGAAGAAGCAGTGGATCGTGGTATCATCACGAAAGAAAATTTTGGTTTTCTGTACCCCAAATTTCCAATTACTACGATTTTTTATTTTCTTCCGAAAGTCCACAAAAATTTAACATCACCTCCTGGTCGACCAATTATTAGTGGTATCGATTCTTTAACAGCTAATCTATCGGAATTTATAGATTTTTATTTGCAGCCCATAGCTCAGAAAACTAGGTCGTACATAAAAGATTCCACTCATATCTTAAAAGAAATAGAAACAATAAATTGGCATTCAAGCTTTAAATGGGCCACTTTAGATGTCACGTCATTGTACACAGTTATTAAACACAATTTAGGTTTAGAAGCAATAGCAAGAACCTTAGAATCTCAAAGCACCTTAGAGATCAGCACACAAACATTTTTACAATCAGCTATCAGATTCATTTTGGAACAAAAATTTTTAGGTATAATGAGGATATGTTCCTTCAGATAAGTGGTATTACCATGGGCACCAGGTTTGCCCCAGCTATGCTAACATCTACATGGCATATTGGGAGGACTCATATATTTGGAGCCCTTCCAAATGGGGGGCGAACCTGGTGCTATGGAGAAGATTCATCGACGATGTCCTAGTCATTTGGAGAGGAGAGGAGGATGAGTTTAACCACTTTGTGGATACTCTAAATCAGAATGATTTTGGTCTGAAGTTTACTTCAACATTTAGTGATATTGAGATTAACTTCTTGGATATCACCTTTTTCATAGAAGAGGGTAAGATCGAGTCAAAATGTTTCTTCAAACCCACCGATGGCAATGGATATATCCATTTTTCGAGTTGCCATCACAAACCATGGCTAAAAGGGATCCCAAAGGGTCAAGCTCTGCGTATGCGCAGGAACTGTTCAAAGTTAGAAGATTATTACACACAAACCGAAATGGTGGGAAACAAACTGAAGGAGAAACATTATGAAACAAACAACGTAGAAAAAGCTTTCCTCGAGGTGGCATCTATGGACCGTAAAGATCTCCTTTATAAAGAGAACAGAACAAAAGCAGATAATGATTTCCAGTATTCTTTTTTCACGAAATATAATGTCCAGCACAAAGAAATAAGGAAGATCTTGGAGAAAAATTGGTTTATCCTAAAGCAGGATCCCATTCTGGGCCCAGAACTTCCAGTTAGACCGAAACTTACATTTAGAAGACCGCGAAATTTGAAAAGCTGGTTAGCTCCCAGCTCTACATTTATAAGAAACGAAAAGAAAGAAAATAAGGGGTTCTTTAAGTGCGCTGGATGCAAAGCATGTAGATTTCTGAAGAAAAGAAGATTGGAAACCTTTTCAAGTAATAGTACAGGAGAAAGCTTCAAGATCAATACATACATTAACTGTAACTCAACATATGTTGTATATCTGCTACAATGCCCTTGCGGCATCCAGTATGTTGGTCAAACAACAAGGAAATTAAAAGAAAGAATATTAGAGCATATGGGTAACATCAGAAGAGGTGTCCAAAAACATGCAGTACCAGTTCATTGCACTTGTTGCAATAAGTACCAAGCATCTGAATTTTTATGGTCCGGTATAGATCAAATAAAAAAACCATGGCGAGGAGGCAATAGAGAAAAAGATCTGTTAAAAAAAGAAATGTTTTGGGTCTTTAAATTAAAAACTATGAGCCCGAAGGGCTTAAATGAAGAATTTGATATTAAATGCTTTCTATAGGTTATAATACATGGATTCTGTTTTAGGTAAATAAGATTCTACAATCAAATGAATTATGAGAACTCATAACCCAAATATTAGATGGTCTACGGAATTTTGAAAATAAAGATATGGAGAAACATAGAAGATCTGGAGAAGAACATCATGTTTTGACATCGATAGTGTAAAACTTTTAGATAGAATACGATTCGAAACGACACTACGGACGAAAAAAGAAAGTGCGCGACTTTTCGGATTTATAGGTTTAGATAGAATACGATCGGAAATGACATCACGGACGAAAATGAAAGTGCGCGATTTTTCGGATTTACAGAGAACCGGTAACTTCCGATCCGAAACGGAAATGACGCATCGAAGGAATCCGAAAACGGAGATGATACACTAAAAGATTTCCTCTTTGTCCCTGGTGAATATAGGGAGATCGAACTAACCAATGAATGGACTTAACACCATGTCCAAAAACGAAAGAACAGGATTTTCGAGTGTATGGAGTCAGGTGACTTCCGATCGGAAACGGAAACGACACTTCGGAGAAATCCGAAAACGGAAGTGACATACGAAAAGAATTTCTTTTTGACCATATATGGTGAACGCCGAGTAATCGAATCGACCAATGAGAGGACTTTGTGGACTATTTAAATACGAAACGAAGGAAGGGAAGGTTTATATTATTTCATGCTTTTATCTTTTATGTTATTTTATCGCCCTTGATAAAGTCTCAGGACGAAACGCGTTGGGCATTTTTACTTTAATAAATTTACTATTCATTTATATACCTTCCTCAATCAATTATTCACCTACATAAAGCTTTTTGAAAAAGTTTTCTGAAGATTCTCGATCTCCACACTTTCTACTTGGGCTCATCCCACCCAGAATCAACAAGGATTTCCAGCTTCTCTACCTATTCATCTGTGTCCTTTATCTGGAGGAGAGTGGGAATACCTCCACGAGAAGCGGATCCAACATCTAAAGCTAAGTACCCTGTACCACATTTTTTCTTATATTTTGCACCTGACCTGTGGTCAGGAGCAAGGCTATAGCCAATTACAAGCTTCAGGCCAGTGGAAAAGTGCATTGTGGTCCATTGTGGTGCATTGTGGGCGAACATGCGACGAACATGTGGAAATGTTCAGAGTTTGCGAACAGACGAACGGCCAATTTTCGATGCGAGCTCCGAACAGATCGAACTGAACAGCTCATCCCTAGTTTCTATACATCCTACAAATCCGCCACTTCACGGGCAGGTTATGGGGACCTCCTAGGCACGATATTTGAAGGAATTTTTCATTTTTATTCTTAACCTTTATTTCATAGAAAACTCACTGTTCCTTTAAAAACTTTTTTTAAACTTGTTCTTGTTTTGTCGGGTATATTATAATGGAAAACTTAAAATGGATGACTGTAGCCATCTTGTTTTAATGTAAAGTTTTTCTTTTTCAATTTTCCCTAGTTTTAGAAATGGACAGAGATTTTTCTTAAATAGTTCACGGCTAGGTGAACCAGAGAGTACTAAATAATAGAAATTCTGTTGATTTTAACTAGAAAGGAATTTAGCTGATAAAATAGTACCCAGTAAAAATTTTGAGAGGAGTAGAGATATAAATTTAATTTTGACAGGAGAGACCCAAAGTCTAGGATTGAATATAGGGTCTTTGTTAAGACAGATTGATCTTTGACCTGAGATAAGATACATTAAAATTAAATTGTGGAATTAATTTGAAGAGCAACACTGCCCTCTTGAGGCATAGTAAATATTATATTAATATAGAGAATGTAATATTTAAATGAAAGGGGTAGATTGTCAGTGACGTCAAATTGACTATAATTGGAGCTGTTCTGTTTGTTGCAAGGCATTGAGATCATCCCAGGATACGATCATGCATTGATTCAGATTTCCAGGCATTGATTCAGACCATCCCAGGACAATGCATTCAGACCATCCCAGGACAATGCACTTCAGATCATCCCAAGACACGATCATGCATTGATTCAGATTGCAGATCATTCCAACACCCAATATCACTTAATTAGGTCCACACCTCTAACTCACATGCATTGATTATCTGACATTGATAATTTTCACATATTCCAAAAACAATATTTTACATAAAGAATATTCAAAGGCTGTAACTCATTGTATCCAGATTGGAGAGGTAATGTATGAGAAAGAAAAATTAAGTAATTAATGTAATTATATATATCTGGAGTATTTCTTGCAACAGATATCTCAGATTACTGTTAGATCCAGAGTCTTCAAAATATTTCTAAATCTGCAGATAGAGATATGAAGAAGAAACGATATAAGGATTTTATCCTGAAGAAATTGTTGCAAAGTGAATTACAAAGATATATATATATATATATTGAATTTGGAAATTACTGTGATTGAAATTAATAAGCAAGGAATTATATAACTACAATATAAAAAGCAGAAGATTAGAAGTTTAATTCTCAATATTAGGGGAGGATTCACTAAATAAGTTTTATTACTTATCATTCTAGAAATAGAATAAGTGGTAGCTCATCTTTTGTTGATCCACGTAGTATAGAGAGATATATATCTCTATAAGATCTAGCTTGTTAAACATTGGTTTGCTGGGAAACACATGTTAATTGTTTTCGTTAAACAGAAATGTTTATTAACCATTTGTGTATAGTTACTAATTGATAAAGTAGCTGATATTAATCATATATGCAGTTACTAACAGGAGATACATATATTGAGAAGCTAGTGTCTATGTGCTGATGGATGGATATGTTGTTTATAAATCTTTGTTTATGATATGAGATTTGAAACTTTTTTGTATACGTAATAAATATATATATGTTTTTATCCGATTATTGATTAGTGTATTCTTCAAAGCAAAACACAGACAATTAAAAGAATTTAGGAGAATTTCTAGGAAATATAAACGATTGATATTTGTATCTCGTATAAGTTTCTTATTGAATATAAATCTTGACAGTTTCCTGTCCCCCAGGGCACTACCCGGACCCCCATACACCTTTTATGGCAAATATCTTGCATATACAGTTGTGTTCAAAATTATTCAACCCCCAATGCTGTAAAGGGTTTTAGGGAATTTAGTGTACATTTGTAATTGTATTCAGAATGAAATCCTACAAGGACTTTTTAAAGAACCATATGCAACTAAAATGACATCAATTGGTTTTGTAATACAGTAGTAAATGTTTCTTTTGTGAATTCTTCATTGACACAATTATTCAACCCCTTAAAGACTACCACTCTGAAAAACAGAGGTTCATTCAAGTGTTTTCAATCAGGTATTGAAAACACCTGTGGATGTCACGGAGCAGCAATAAAGCATAATAAGCACCAATTAGGCAGCTTTAAAATGACTGTGATACTCAGCTCCTTAATTTACTGGTGTGGTTACAAACATGGTGAAGTTAAAAGAATGGTCCAGGAAGACAAGAGAAGAGGTGATTACTCTTCACAGGAAGGGCACTGGCTATAAGAAGATTGCAAAGATGTTAAACATACCAAGAGAGACCATAGGAAGCATCATTCGCAAGTTCAAGGCAAAGGGCACTGTTGAAACGCTACCTGGTCGTGGCAGAAAGAAGATGCTGACTTCGACTGCTGTGCGCTACCTGAAGCGTAGAGTGGAGAAAAGTCCCTGTGTGACTGCTGAGGAACTGAGAAAAGATTTGTCAGATGTGGGTACTGAAGTTTCAGCTCAGACAATACGGCGCACACTGCGTAATGAAGGCCTCCATGTCAGAACTTTTGGGCATATCGACCATTTTTCGTATTTTTCGTGTCATTTTGCCCGTTTTTTGTATCGACTTTTCGTTTTTTCGAAAAATTTTCGTTTTTCAGAAAATGTTCGTTTTTACAAAATTTTCGTTTTTCGGAAAATTTTCGTTTTTCGGAACATCTGTTCTCCTCGTTTGCCACATTTCAAGCCCATTCGAAAAATCCGAAAATATTTCGTTTCGGCTCGGAAAACATTTCGGATCTGAACTTTTCGGATCTAAAATTTTTCGGAAATTCGGCCGCATCCGAAAACACGAATCGGGAAATTTCGTGAAAATTCCGAAATTCCGAAACCCGAAATGCACATCCCTAGTAATAAGCCATCATGCCCCTTCCAGACTTATAGATGGCCACCGTTCTGCTGCACCAGATATCACCCTCTCATTGCAGCCAAGGCTGCGCTGCAACACAGAAGGTTCTGGTGGCAAACCTGGTTAACTGCCAATCACTTTCCCAGCTCCTCCGCTGCATCCTGTTCCCGCGCTTTGTATGAGGTAACTCTGTGTCACACCCTCTCTCCTCAAGCTGCCGACCCAGAATCCCCCGCGCTTTACCTCACGGCTGGAAGAAGCTTCGGGCAGGGTGGCACTGAGCCCGGGGTGCAGACCCTGGCTGTGGCTATGCTTTTATCAGTCTGGGGTCGCGGTTTCGTTTAGGGAATGTCTAAAAACTTGTAAATGAGGTAAAGCGCCGCTCGAACAGCAGAGTCAGCAAAAAGGCTGGAGCCCAAACCCTGAGGCAAACCAGAAAAGTCCCAAATACTGGACCCACGCTTGTGTACTCAACCTGGGAGGCGCAGGGTGGATCCTCACCTAGTGCTCCTTATAACCTACAACTGCCACAATACGACAAATGGACCATGTGCAGAACACCGGCTCCGTAACATGAACTTTTTCATGAACTTTCAATCAGCCTATACAGTCATCAATATTGTATGGTACCTTTTTGTATTAATTGATATCTCATTGTATTATTAGATATTTCCCCTAGACCGCGTACGCGGACACGCCGATCACCGATTTTTCTTTTTTCTTGTTGGTTAGTGCGGGTTGGGACCGCACTTTTGGTGCCTTGGGCAACGGGGTTATATTTTCCACTTTTGCTCTAGTGTCTGTTCCTCACATTTTCTTGTTATATTCAGACAATACGGCGCACACTGCGTAATGAAGGCCTCCATGCCAGAACTCCCAGGCGCACCCCCTTGCTGTCTCCAAAGAATAAGAAGAGTTGACTGCAGTATGCCAAAAGTCATGTGGACAAACCACAGAAGTTTTGGGCTAGTGTTCTGTGGACTGATGAAACAAAATTAGAACTGTTTGGGCCCATGGATCAACGCTATGTTTGGAGAGGAAGAACAAGGCCTATGAAGAAAAGAACACCTTGCCTACTGTGAAGCATGGCGGGAGGTCAATCATGCTTTGGGGCTGTTTTGCTTCTGCAGGTACAGGGAAGCTTCAGCGTGTGCAAGGTACCATGAATTCTCTTCAGTACCAGGAGATATTGGATGACAATGTGATGCAGTCCGTCACGAACCTGAGGCTTGGGAGACGTTGGACCTTTCAACAGGACAATGATCCTAAGCATACCTCCAAGTCCACTAGAGCATGGTTGCAGATTAAAGGCTGGGAAATTTTGGAGTGGCCATCGCAGTCACCAGACTTAAATCCAATTGAGAACCTCTGGTGGGACTTAAAGAAAGCAGTTGCAGTGCACAAGCCTAAGAATGTGACTGAACTGGAGGCTTCTGCCCATGACGAATGGGCGAAGATACCCGTAGATCGCTGCAAGACACTTGTGTCAAGCTATGCTTCACGTTTAAAAGCTGTTATAACTGTAAAAGGATGTTGTACTAAGTACTAAGATTGAATGTCACTTGGGGGTTGAATAAAACTGATAATGATGTGAGCACAGAAAAGACATTTGTGGTTATTTCATTATAAATGTTATGTTATATTTGTCTGACCTACACGTGCCTCTTTGATTTAATTGTAAGCAAGATGACTGAATGATCAAAATCAATGTCAAACTGGCCAAAACACTCAATTTCAGTGGGGGTTGAATAATTTTGAACACAACTGTATGCCCTCTTGGAGGGCACTCTAAAAATTTAACTTTCTAGTCCCATTAATTTGCATTGAGTTCGGTTCGTGTTTGCGTTTGAACTCTTGAAATTGTTCTAGTTCGAATGCGAACCGAACACGGGGGTGTTTGGCTCATCACTACTCAGGACCCGCTGACAGACCAGGTTTGACAGATATCTGAAGCACAGCACAGGTGACATGATTTGCTGCTCAGTGATTGCAGGATGCGGTCTGTATTTCCCCAAGGTAATCTTCAAAATCTGGCCTGGTTGAGGGTCCCGAAGACAGGTTTGGGAAACACTATTTTAAGCTGTAGAAGGTGATCCTTGTCTTGCACAGTTTCAAATGTGGGATCATTAGCTAACAGATCTAAATGTACCTTGGTTGGTGCTAAATGCAGTAAATGCGATAAAGATAGATTCTACAATGATGCGATACCCTGCTTGCTTTTTTTTTTTTAGACTATGGATAAGGTTGCTTCCAGAAAATACCAACATTTCGTAAAATGAATATGTGGGCATAATATCTGTATCAAAAAATGTATGCAAACAAAAAAAATATTTGTTTTGCTTTTTCTTATTATGTTTAATTATTCTGTTTTAATATCATATTAATAATGAAGAATACTTAAGATGTGACCAGGGTCAGACTGACAACTATTGTGGCCCCCGGGCAAAAGAAAATCACTTACAGAGTAGTCATGCCAACATAAACCCCACCTACATAACGCAACAACCACGTGTACATTTTTGTGCTACAGAATTGATTTCTCCAAACTATTTTCAAAATAAAAGCTGTAATAAGATAAAATCTGCTCAGACCCACATGGTAATAAGTAGGCTTGTGCACCGATTTTTTTTTCGGTTCGATTCGGTTCGATTTTTCGGATTTTTAAACTTTTCGATTCGGCTCGTTTCGACCGATTTCGGTTTCGATTCGATTCGGTTCGACCTGTTTTTCGGGTACATTTTTTTTTCGGAATTTCAACCATTTTTCGTATTTTCGTGTCACTGTGCTCGGTTTTTGTATCGACTTTTCGTTTTTTCGAAAAATTTTCGTTTTTCAGAAAATTTTCGTTTTTACAAAATTTTCGTTTTTACAAAATTTTCGTTTTTTCGAAAAATTTTCGTTTTTCGGAATTGCACATTTTTGGGCATATCGACCATTTTTCGTATTTTTCGTGTCATTTTGCCCGTTTTTTGTATCGACTTTTCGTTTTTTCGAAAAATTTTCGTTTTTCAGAAAATGTTCGTTTTTACAAAATTTTCGTTTTTCGGAAAATTTACGTTTTTCGGAAAATTTTCGTTTTTCGGAACATCTGTTCTCCTCGTTTGCCACATTTCAAGCCCATTCGAAAAATCCGAAAATATTTCGTTTCGGCTCGGAAAACATTTCGGATCTGAACTTTTCGGATCTAAAATTTTTCGGAAATTCGGCCGCATCCGAAAACACGAATCGGGAAATTTCGTGAAAATTCCGAAATTCCGAAACCCGAAACGCACATCCCTAGTAATAAGCCATCATGCCCCTTCCAGACTTATAGATGGCCACCGTTCTGCTGCACCAGATATCACCCTCTCATTGCAGCCAAGGCTGCGCTGCAACACAGAAGGTTCTGGTGGCAAACCTGGTTAACTGCCAATCACTTTCCCAGTTTATAAAATACTATACAGTTCTGATACAGTAATGTGCGGTGTGTAGTATGAGTATATCACTGAGCTGAGCTCCACAGCAATAAAACTCTTTATTGATTTAGGGTTAGATGCTAGGGTTAGAAGCTAGGGTTTGTAGTACTATATGTACATTAGTTGTAAATTTTGTAAATACATTATCTGTGCATGTCCCTTATTTTATATCTTCATCATTGGTACTTTTGTACTTGGGGTGATTGTTATGTACATGTTTTTTTTTTGCAGACCTCAAAGGTCCCTGACTGGGGCTTGGGACTCAAAGGGTTAATGAAGGTTCCCCTGAGGCTCTACTTGTGCTTGCCAACCACCTTATGGGCAGTGCCATTAATAGAGGAGCCACTAGAGGGCATTCCCCTTTTTATAACTATTTGTTTATAATTCCCGGATCCGCTGTTTCTCATTCATGCGAAGTGGGTTAAGTTTGAACTCCTGTGAGAGCGCGGAGAAAACCGCGAATGCTCAATACAGCTTATTCCACCATCTTTGCTTTGGTCTTCCAAGCTTTTACACGTGGAGAGAGGAAGGAAGCTCCAATTGAAGTTTCAGCTTACAACTACGAAGGTCATTAACAGCAGGTGTCTTCAGGACAGGGCAGCCATCGGGGTGGAAGCCCATGACTTGGTCAGTTGATTGCCAAACTGTGCACCTTATGTGCGAAAAAGGTTAGGGCCCCTCTGTCGCAAGTAGATATATGTATCTATCTCAATAGACACAAATATATATATATATATATATATATATATATATATCTCTGTGTCTATCTATCTATCTATCTCTGTATATATATATATATATATATATATATATATACCTATGTCGATCCATTTATGCGAATTGGAGATTTTACACAGCTGCACCAGTAAAAACCTCAGTTTTTAGTGTGTTCTAGGAAAGCAATTAAAATGTTAATGATCCTTGTCTCTGTGAAGCTATAGAAGGTGTGAATAGGGGGAACTTGCCCCTTTGTTCTACTCAGCAGGTGGGGGAACCGCACTGCTCATGGCAGAGGAACAGCCACTCCCAGTCTGACAGGTACCATTGGGACCAAAAAAGTACATATCAAAAAAGCAATCACATTCTTTGATCACTAGAGATTATCTTTAGGGATGATTGATATATCTGGGAATCAAATTAATGAAGAAGTGCACTGAGCATGCCCAGGATTGGGAATTCTGGGAAATGTAGTGCACAGGCTGTACCAGCTAGGGGCTGTCCTTAGAGGAACAGGGCAGCCCTATATATATTCTGAGTCAAGCGTGGGCTCTTGGCTTTTTTCTGTGGGGCCACCTAAGAAAGTGAGAAACTGCCGGTTCTTCCAATCTCCAGCCCCAGGGGGACACGGAGGTACTGCTAGCTTGCTGACGTGAGTAAGGGTCTGTGTTTTTAATCCTTTTTCTTTTATTTGCTGTTTTGTGTGTGTAAAGCGTTAACCCTTCTACCGGTGTCTATTTTTCTGTAACAAATGCACTGTGATATATATATAATTTATTTTATATCCTAATAAATATACAGTTGTGTTCAAAATTATTCAACCCCCACTGAAATTGAGTGTTTTGGCCAGTTTGACATTGATTTTGATCATTCAGTCATCTTGCTTACAATTAAATCAAAGAGGCACGTGTAGGTCAGACAAATATAACATAACATTTATAATGAAATAACCACAAATGTCTTTTCTGTGCTCACATCATTATCAGTTTTATTCAACCCCAAGTGACATTCAATCTTAGTACTTAGTACGACATCCTTTTACAGTTATAACAGCTTTTAAACGTGAAGCATAGCTTGACACAAGTGTCTTGCAGCGATCTACGGGTATCTTCGCCCATTCGTCATGGGCAAAAGCCTCCAGTTCAGTCACATTCTTAGGCTTGCGCACTGCATCTGCTTTCTTTAAGTCCCACCAGAGGTTCTCAATCGGATTTAAGTCAGGTGACTGCGATGGCCACTCCAAAATGTTCCAGCCTTTAATCTGCAACCATGCTCTAGTGGACTTGGAGGTATGCTTGGGATCATTGTCCTGTTGAAAGGTCCAACGTCTCCCAAGCTTCAAGTTTGTGACGGACTGCATCACATTGTCATCCAATATCTCCTGGTACTGAAGAGAATTCATGGTACCTTGCACACGCTGAAGCTTCCCTGTACCTGCAGAAGCAAAACAGCCCCAAAGCATGATTGACCCCCCGCCATGCTTCACAGTGTTCTTTTCTTCATAGGCCTTGTTCTTCCTCCTCCAAACATAGCGTTGATCCATGGGCCCAAACAGTTCTAATTTTGTTTCATCAGTCCACAGAACACTATCCCAAAACTTCTGTGGTTTGTCCACATGACGTTTGGCATACTGCAGTCGACTCTTCTTATTCTTTGGAGACAGCAAGGGGGTGCGCCTGGGAGTTCTGGCATGGAGGCCTTCATTACGCAGTGTGCGCCATATTGTCTGAGCTGAAACTTCAGTACCCACATCTGACAAATCTTTTCTCAGTTCCTCAGCAGTCACACTGGGACTTTTCTCCACTCTACGCTTCAGGTAGCGCACAGCAGTCGAAGTCAGCATCTTCTTTCTGCCATGACCAGGTAGCGTTTCAACAGTGCCCTTTGCCTTGAATTTGCGAATGATGCTTCCTATGGTCTCTCTTGGTATGTGTAACATCTTTGCAATCTTCTTATAGCCATTGCCCTTCCTGTGAAGAGTAATCACCTCTTCTCTTGTCTTCCTGGACCATTCTCTTGACTTCACTATGTTTGTAACCACACCAGTAAATGTCTAGAAGGAGCTGAGTATCACAGTCATTTTAAAGCTGCCTAATCGGTGCTTATTATGCTTTATTGCTGCTCCGTGACATCCACAGGTGTTTTCAATACCTGATTGAAAACACTTGAATGAACCTCAGTTCTTCAGAGTGGTAGTCTTTAAGGGGTTGAATAATTGTGTCAATGAAGAATTCACAAAAGAAACATTTACTACTGTATTACAAAACCAATTGATGTCATTTTAGTTGCATATGGTTCTTTAAAAAGTCCTTGTAGGATTTCATTCTGAATACAATTACAAATGTACACTAAATTCCCTAAAACCCTTTACAGCATTGGGGGTTGAATAATTTTGAACACAACTGTAAATCTTATTAAGCTCTGCTTCTGCCTGATATTCGATCCACGCTAACTGAAGGACTGGATTATCATAGATATTTGCCTTTGTTTAAGCTCCAGTCTATCTGCTAAACTGTGAGTTGTGGTGGGGTGCATGACCAGAGTTTCAAACCGTCTCTGGGTCAGGCGGTAAGCCCCTTGGGTAAAAAGGTCGGTTTGTGGTGGCAGTGTGACAAATAGAATAAGAAAAGTGGGCACGGAGATTGTGGGCAACGTAGTCAGGATTCCGGGTAGACTGTAGACGGATACTGCATTGCAACCCTGTGATCATTTCATCACGTTTGCGTGCCTGACGCGAGCAAAGGAGTTGCTGGGACAATTAGGCAAGGGCGCGCGGGGGATTGTTGGCCGCGTAGTCATTATTTTGGGTCTAGGATAGACAGATAGTGATTTGCTTAACCCTGCGCTTCCTTCCTCGCGGCACGTTTTTCGTGACACCCTCCATGTCACCCAGGACTTTTCAACCAATATACCAGCAATTTTTCCAGTTGGCTGCAGCATCTAGGGGCCAGTTAGAGTACTCTGGCTCATAACGTAGGGATTGATTAATATGATCTGCCCCAGGGAACACTTTTTATACCCATGTTGGACCAGCAGGGATTTAGCCCATTCCCAGTAAAATAAGATTTGCAGAAACAAACAAAATGTTATATTGTTAAATGGCTTATTGAATTGTGCAGCTGACAGAAGGGGGCCCTGACCAGTGGTTTAGTAAAGGGCCCCTGTGATTTCTGATGGCAACCCTGCTTAAGGGTGATCATTGAGGTCTAATTGTCTTGTGCATTATTCAATATCTGTTTTGTATATAAACATGTTGTTGTATTGGGAGCATTGGAAGCATTCACACTGAGGAAAGGGCTTTGCCCTGAAACGTTTGTGTTTTTCCTGCCTCTCCTTATCAAGTAAATTGGCTACACCAATGGGCCAGCAATCAGCAGCTCTGGTGGATGTTTTGTTTGCTTGAATTGCCTATTGAAGTTTTTCCTCCTGCTAGAGGTTCACAGAGGGTCTTGCTACACTGTGGTAGCAGCATCTATTTAAGATTTTTTTTACTTTGTCTGTTTTGGTTGCTACAGACACCTGACCCCGGGGTCCATATTTCTACTATATATGCATTCTTTCTTTCAAGAAGAATCCCCTGCCACCTATCTCTTTATCAGTAAATGGAACGCTCATTAATCCGACGAATAAATCTTTGTTTCACTTTTTGATTCAGACTGAACATTTTCTCTCCACGTCCAGACAGTGAACAAATCCTGTTATTATCAACTCAAAAATATTGCAAGATACTTCGAAGGTGTTGAGTCATACACTTATCATATCATGACTTGATTACTTTAGCTCATTCCTTGAGCATGACTTATTTTTCTCACCCAACACTCCTTGCATATCCCCTCCCCCTCTGCTGGTACCTCCAATGGTTTCCTGTGCATTTCAGGATACAGATTAAAATACTGACGCTCACTTTCAAATCACTCAATAGCTTGACCCCTCCTTACATGTCTTCCTTTTAGACCACGTCTAGACACGTCCCTTCTAGCCCACTCCTGTCAGTGGGCGACCTTCGACTGTCCTCTGTGTACACCCACACTGCCAACTCTCATCTCCAAGACTCGTCAAGGACAGCTCGGGTCCCATAGAATTACTTATCTTGCCCTATCAAACTCTCCTTTAATTTTTGGGCCTTCAAGAAATCCCTTAAAAACGACTCCTCAAATTAGCAAACCACATTACTGATGCAAGCCTATCTCTCTCCTCACCTACCCACGCATCACGATAGATGCCACTTCCATGGCCCCAACCATTCCTGAACCTCTGACACTAGCGATCCTGACAACCAACAAAACTCCTCTTGTCTTCCTCCACTCCAATCCTTCTATATTGTACCCAGGACATACTTGAAAACGAGAGAAATCTCAATGTATCCTTCCTGGTAAAATCCTTTATAAATAAATTGTAAGTTCCTATGAGCAGGGCCCGCTACACCTCTTATCTCTGCTTCTATGTTTGCTTGTGCCTTCTTCCCTTTGGTTATTGTAAAGCGCTGCAGAAACTGTTGGCGCTATATAGATGATGATAATAATACTACTAATAAATTATGTCTCTCTGCATTTCTGCACCTTATGTCTAGGAAGGCAACGTTAAACTCTTTCTAAACTCAACAATCATACTCAATCCACTCTGACCCTGCAGCATACTCTGTAATTCTGGTGTCCCTCATCTCTGGAAACCTAAATCCGAATTGCTGTGCATTCTAATTTGTTATCTAAGCATCCTGAGATGATGATTTACTTGAGAACCCCTCAACCACACACAATTTTTGGATTTCTTTTATGGAAAATCACTTAGTAGTGAAGGTGTTAAAGGGTGGCTAAAGAAAATTAAACGTGCATAGATATACTATGAAGGGCAATTTAACTTGCTAATTGTAAAAAGAATTAATATGATATTGTGCTATAATTCTGGGCATTATTAAAGATTACAAATAGAAAGAAAATGCAGAAATATTATAGCGTTGCACACTTTACTAGTAGCAGAGTTTACAATGGCCATTCGAAATCTTTCAAGAGCAGTGACTGCTATTTTTTTCTGTAGTGGATATTACCTCTTTTAATAATCCTATTAACTTTGTAATTAGTATACATAAAACAGTGGATGGAGTAATTTTAGAATGATTTTAACTTAGCTCGTTCTCGTTATAATGGTTATTCTGTTTTCAATTTCAACCAAACCTATAAATGAAAGTAGTGTGCAATGTTAAAGAAAAAAATGTCTATATTCAATATGTGAAAATGCATGTGTGTGGTGCATTACATTTTAAATTAAACACTATCCTTTTGTAGCACAGAAAAATTAAGCATGCTGGGGAGCTGTAAATGCTAATTCACATGGTAAAATCAGGTACCAGTATTGTTGTAGTGACATGTTTATAAGAGCTTCCAAAGCACACGCAGAAGAGAAAATAGCTCAGTCAGTAAAAAAGGGGGACAAAACATTTTTTAGATACATAAACGAGAAAAGAAAAGTAAAACAAGGATTAGTTAGATTAAAAACAAAGGAAGGAAGGTATGTAGAAGAGGATAAAAGTCTCGCTGACTGCCTCAATGAATATTTTTGTTCAGTCTTTGCAGAAGAAAAGGAAGGAAAGGGACCTCAGTTAGGAGAGAACACTAAAGAGACATTTACATATCAGTTTACAGAGGAGGAGGTTCTACAGCAGCTGTCTAAAGTAAAGACAAATAAGTCAATGGGGCCTGATGGGATCCACCCTAAATTATTAAAAGAGCTAAGTGATGTAATAGCAAAACCGTTAACAGATTTATTTAACCAATCCTTGTTAACGGGAGTCGTCCCAGAAGACTGGAAATTAGCAAATGTTGTGCCCATTTACAAGAAGGGTAGTAGGGAGGAATCGGGGAACTATAGGCCAGTTAGTCTTACGTCAGTAGTGGGGAAATAAATGGAAACCATGTTAAAGGAAAGGATTGTTGAACATCTAAAAACACATAGATTACAGGATCAGAAACAACATGGGTTTACCTCAGGGAGATCATGCCAAACTAATCTTATTGATTTTTTTGATTGGGTAACAAAAATAATAGACACAGGTGGTGCAGTAGACATTGCTTATTTAGATTTCAGTAAGGCTTTTGATACTGTTCCGCATAGAAGGCTTATCAATAAATTGCAATCTTTGAGTTTAGATTCCAATATTGTTGACTGGATTAGGCAGTGGCTGAGTGACAGACAACAGAGGGTTGTGGTAAATGGAGTTTATTCGGCGCAAGGTCTTGTTACCAGGTAAACTAAAAAAATGGTCGGAGTTGTGGCAATTGAGTTTTAATGTGGATAAGTGCAAGATAATGCACCTGGGACGTAAAAACCCAAGGGCTGAATATAGAATATTTGATACAGTCCTAACCTCAACATCTGAGGAAAGGGATTTAGGGATCATTATTTCAGAGGATCTAAGGGTAAGTAGTCAATGTAATAGAGCAGCAGGAAATGCTAGCAGAATGCTTGGTTGTGTAGGGAGAGGTATTAGCAGTAGGAAAAGGGAAGTGCTCATGCCACTGTACAGAGCACTGGTGAGACCTCACTTGGAGTACTGTGTGCAGTACTGGAAACCGTATCTCCAGAAGGATATAGACATCTTAGAGAGAGTTCAGAGAAGGGCTACTAAAATGGTGTACGGCTTGAAGGAGAAAAGTTACCGGAAAGGCTTAATGATCTTAACATGTACAGCTTGGATAAAAGACGAGACAGAGGAGATATGATAGAAACATTTAAATACTTAAAGGGAATCCACAAGGTAGAGGAAGGGAGTATATTTAAAAGGAAACAAAATAGCAAAACAAGAGGACATAGTCTTAGATTAGAGGGGCAAAGGTTTAAAAGTAACATCAGGAAGCATTATTTTACTGAGAGGGTGGTGGATACATGGAACAGTCTTCCAGTAGAAGTGGTAGAGGCGAAAACAGTAATTGAATTTAAGCAAGCATGGGATAGGCATAAGGCTATCCTAAACAAAAGATAAATCCAGGTTAAGTATCCATGTAATTGGGCAGACTAGATGGGCCGAAAGGTTCTTATCTGCCGACATTTTTCTATGTTTCTATGTTTCTATGTTTCTATGTTTGTAGGGTTAGTAATTTGCCTTACAAAGCTGTAGTATTATTTATTCATAGTATTTATTATTCATAATGAATACCCTATACTTTAAAATTTGCATACAATAGAGTCATCTTATTAAATGAGTGGGCTATTTCTGGGTCTCATGGAGGGTCACTTACATATATGGCAAGTAAAAAACCTGGTGAGGGTTTGGCAAGGGCCCTACTGGGGCCCTGATCATGTCATGGGCTGTCCCCCCCCCCCATGGGAGCCCTGCCAATTAAAAAAAATACCATACTACTTCTAATCAGAAGTTTAACTTTTAAATACAGTATCTCACAGAAGTGAGTACACCCCTCACATTTTTGTAAATATTTTATTATATCTTTTCATGTGACAACACTGAAGAAATTACATTTTGCTACAATGGAAAGTAGTGAGTGTACAGCTTGTATAACAGTTTAAATTTGCTGTCCCCTCAAAATAACTCAACACACAGTCATTAATGTCTAAACCGCTGGCAACAAAAGTGAGTACACCCCTAAGTGAAAATGTCCAAATTTATTTATTTTGTTAATTATTATTTTTTATTTGTATTTAGCACATTAAGGGAAATGTTGCGTACATTTTCTGTCATTAAGGGTTAAGGCAGGCTCATTGTGTGTATAGATAAAATTAGCAATTTTTTGGTGCCCAGTAGAACTCAATTAGCCAGCAGCAGGGGTATGATAACAGTTGCAGTTCGTCATTTTAAGATCTCCTGTTGAGTCCTTATCCGATGATTCTGAACTCCAATTAAAGACAGATAGTCAGGTAATCTTTCTATTTTTTTTTTAACTAGCAACAGACAATAACACTGTTTAATTGGACCTAACACTGGTTTTCAATCAGGCACATTCTAAATGACCCCAAAAACAATACAAAAAAAATCTATAGTTTACTTTTTTTTTATTCCAAAAAACATGGTAGGGTGCTGCCCCATCTATCTATGGACGAGCCACCCACCACTGTCCTTCACAGTGCAAAATACTGTAAGGATTATTCACTAAGAACCAAACTTGCCACTGCATTGTATCTAATTGTGAATTTCACCATAAGGTGCAATTTCAGTGCAGTTTGTCTATTCACAAAGCCGTCAATTTGCCAAATACAGGCGAATTGACAATGAAATACGGTATAGTTTGCTGCAGTTTGGTGATCTTCGGCAACGGCGAAATTGTCTCATAGAGAAGTAACGGTTCGTCTATTCACAGAACGGCGGAGCTCACTGAAGCACCGGCAAAATTACCTGATTTCCGGTTATTCAGTTCCACAGATTTAAAATGGTGAATTTAAGATGAAATTATAAGAATAAATGATCAGTTTTTTTGAGAAAGGATTTTACCAGGATGGATTGGATACATTGAGATTTCTCTTGTTTTCAAGTATGTCCTGGGTGACGAGTATGTACCGTTAGGTGTCTTGCCCAAGGCCACTTACTGGAGAGGTGCTCATCGGGATTGAACCCATGTCTCCACAGGCTCTCTCCACGCACAGCAGTGATGTTACCTCTACTCCACCCAGCCGGTAATTAATGTAATTAAAAAAATAATAATTAAATGGGGAAAAAAATCAAGCTACCCTTTTTCGTTTTTTTTCCCCGTGGCCAGAGCAATTGAGCTTTCCTGTCTGCTCTGGAATTAGCCAGTCATCCTTTTCAAGGTGCCTTATGGTAGTGGTCAGGGCTCTCACCTCACAGACCAATGAATTCATCTATTTCCCCACTGACCAGGACTTGTGGAGGAAGGTAAAACTTGAATTTTTCTAAATAGCAGGGTTTCCGAAGCTCCTTGGGGCGATTGACTGCACCCATGTTGCACTGCATAGGCCCAGATTCAATAAAGATTTATTCAGGAATTGGAAACATTTCCATTCCTTGAATGTCTAAATTGTATGTGATGCCAATCAACACATCATGAGTGCCCACGCTGGAAACCCTGGCTCCTTCCCCAACACACATATTTTGGAGCAGTTCCATTCGTGCACCCTATTTGAAAAAAGAAAAATGCTGGAGGACTGACTCCTCAGTAAGTTCCTGTATCAATTGGGCTTGCATTGTTTCTTCAAAGTGAATTTTTTTCCCTAGTAGTATTAGTATTATGTTGTTGTTTTTCATCTGTCTTTTAGGTGACAAGGGATATGCATGTCTTCCTTGGCTCTTGACTCCGTTCCGGAATCCATAAACTCACTCAGAGGTGCAGTACAACAGTGCTCACTGTACTACCCGATCCATTACAGAGCGCACCTTTGGGGTTCTAAAGTCCAGGTTTCTATGCCTGGACAAGTCCAGTGGGTACCTGTTGTATTCTCCATTGAAGGCTGCTGATATTGTCATTGCATGCTATATATTGCATAATGTAGGTTTAATACATTGTGCACCCTTTATCCACAACGGCGATATTGTCATCTGAAGATGATAAGGACCCTGTTGCACAGGATGTGGATCCTTGTGACCAGGGTCCCGAGGTAAGGGCATAGCTCATTGCTAGCCACTTCAAGTAAGTAATCAGGGGCGTAACTAGAAACCACAGGGCCCCATAGCAAAATGTTGCATGGCCCCCCCCGCTTGCAACCTAACACCCCCCCGCAGTCTACCCCCACACAAAAAATGAACTAATGCCCTTGAACAACACAGTATCACAGAGCGTATCACAGAACTGCACAGCAAAAAAACTCACAGTAATGTGTGGTGTGTATGAGCGCATCAGCGCTGCACAGCAATAAAACTCACAGTAATGTGCAGTGTGTATGAGCATATCACAGAGCTGCACAGCAATAAAACTCTCATGGAAATGGGCAGTGCGTGAGTATAAGCATACACAGAATCCACACAGCCATTCATTCACATACATAACCATATATCCCCTACACCCTGGGGTATGTAGCAATAAAACTCCCAACAATGTGTGGTGTGTATGAGTGTATCCCAGAGCTCCACAGCAATAAAACTCCCAGCAATGCAATGTGCGGTGTGTTTGAGCATATCAGAATCCACAGCAATATAACTCCCAGCAATGTACGGTGTGTGTCAGCGTATCAGAATCCACAGCAATAAAACTCCAAGCAATGTGTATGAGTGTATCAGAATCCACAGCAATAAAACTCCCAGCAATGAGGAGACGTTTTAGGACACGCAGAACAAGTTTAGTGATTTTTTGGGCTAAATTATGGTGAAACTTATGCAGGCTTTGGATGAAAGTATCAATAGGTGCTTTAAAATTGGGCCTTTAGTGTCGGCAACAGTGCCGTCACACCGTAACCCCTCTGTGGTATTGTGGAAGAGTGCAGCGGTGGACCCTGCAGTCCAATATTAAAATGATATGAATCTGGTATAGGAGTCAGTGGCAGTGCACCCAAATATTGTGCCTTTGGTGGCAGCAAGTGCCTTCACACCGTAACCCCGCTGAGGTATTGTGGAAGAGTGCAGTGGTGGAGGTTTTGCTAATGCAGAAGAGATCCCCGATCTATTCAGTTACATCAGCAGCTATAACAAAACCAGGTCAGCAATGTTTAGGCACTTGTACTGCGCTACTGTATATGGTGAGAATCGGCGCACACCGGCAGCAACAGGAAGCAAACAGAACAGGCAGGGAATACACAGAGAGAATAGTTAAATGGCAGGCAAAGTCGGCAACAGATCGGGTCCTCAGAACAAGCATGGTCAGTAACAAGTAGACAAACTGATTCGGTAAACTAGCAATGCGGAAATAAAGGCTGAGACACACTGAGCGTGTAGCGATGCACAGCGTAGTGAAGTGAAGAGAAGCAAACATTTTGCAGGCTTGACTTCACTCCGCCTCGCAGCGTGTCTACACTGCATTACGTTTGCTTCTCACCGCACTGGACAGGAATCCTCTAACTAAATTAAATGTACACACAAAACCGTTTTATTTTCACAAAGCACATGTTATATAGGCAAAAAAAGTTTCTACTGAATAAAATACATAAAAAATTACTGTTAATTTAATAGGAATAGTATAAAAATATAAAAAGGTAACCCCTGATCATATATATTATAGGGACACGGAGCGCTGTGTATAGAGCAGGGATGCATTGATACCACACACAGACATATACATATGTATCAACATGCAGACCTATATACGTATATATCAACACGCAGATATATATATACACCCACAGACCTCAGACCATATATACACATACGCACATGGGGGGTGGCATGTGGACAATCTCAACTAAATGCACCCCCCCCCCATTTGGCTGATTCCTCCAGAAGAAATGTTGAACCCGACAGAGCAGAGAATATATATATTATTCTCTGCTCTATCGAGTTCAACATTTCTTCTGGAGGGATAAGCCAAAGGGGGGGGCAATTAGTTGCCAAAATGTGTGTGTAATACAAGTCTGGATATATATATTTATAAGAATATAGATATATATCTTATCTATATATATATATATACATGCACCCGGGCGACTAGCCCGCACAGTCACAGCTCTGTCATCCGGCGCCCGCATACTCCTCAAGGGGATCCTTGGGAGGCCTTGGCATGCTGCCCTCTACAGTGCCTGATTAGAGGGCCATGTCTGCCTGATGTTTTAGTAACAAGAATGTAGCTGAAGGCAGGGTGCTACAGCTAGCTGCTGCACGCATCCACCTTAATTGGGGCACTGGGCAATGAGACGTTCAAGTGGGCTTGTTGCAGAGACTACCCACCGAAGTGCTCTTAGGAAATGACTTGGGTCACTTGACCTTATCCTACACCTCCGAGGCTGTCTTTCCTGTAACCACCCAGCAGCAGAGCCAGAGACCAACCATCGCCACTCCTGCAGGGACCCAGGTAAGACCACAAGCTTCCCTGACACCCTGACCTGACCCTCCCATGACATGGGATTCTCCTACCAACCTAAGACAGCAGACCCTGAGTGACCCCACGCTAGAGGGCTACCGAGACCGGGCAGGGAAGGATCCTGGGGGTTGGAGGGGGACAGGATAGAGTGGGAAGGGGGACTCCTGTATCGATATAATGAGGGGAGAGGGCTAAGACACCACAGGGCCCCATAAGCAGCTGAATGTACCCCAGAAACACCGACTAGGGCTCCTGAGGCTGGCTCACGACATTCCCCTTGCCGGGCATCTGGGGAGATCCAAAACCTCAAAACGGTTATCCCGCTCCTTCTTTTGGCCCCAGTTCCATGCCGACGTATGAGAGTACTGTCGGACCTGTGAGTTCTGCCAAAAGATGGGGAAGGAAGGGGATCACCCAAAGGCCCCCCTTCCCATTATTGGGGAGCCCTTTAGCCGAGTAGCAGTGGATATCATATTGCTCCTTGCCCATCGTAGTGCCACAGGGAAGAAATACATACTCACGGTGGTGGACTATGCCACCTGGTACCCTGAAGCCATCCCCCTGGCCAATATCCAGGCTGACACCATTGCTGATGCCCTGCTATGGGTCTTCACCCGAGTAGGGTTCCCCAAGGAGATACTGTCTGTCAAGGGTCCCAGTTCACCGCTGAGCTGACGCAGCAGCTCTGGCGCCTCTGTGGCATCAAGGTCCTCCACAGTGCCCCATACCACCCTCAGACCAATGTGCTGTGCGAGCGGTTCAACGAGACCCTAAAACAGTTACTCTGAGCCTTCACCCAAGACCGGAAGGAGTGGGAGAGCTATCTACCCCACCTATTTGGCTATCGAGAGGTACCCCAAGAGTCCACAGTGTTTTCCCCCTTTGAGTTACTTTATGGGCACATGGTTAGTTAAGCGATGATCAGGAGGGACTCCTGGTCCTAAGTTATGTCCTGGAGCTGCGCAAGCGCCTGAGAGAACTGACAGACCTAGTTCAGGTGAACATGCAGGCAGCCCAGACCCAGCAGAAGGCCTGGTACGACCAGTCTGCCAGGAGTCGCTCCCTTTGTGTCAGCCAGAAGGTCTTGGTACTGAAAACAGAGAGGCAAAACAAAATGCAGGTGGCTTGGCAGGGCCCCTATCAATTGGTAGACTGGTTGGACGATAACACCTACGTGGTTGTCAGTTGTGCTGACACAAGGGTCCGGCGGATGTTCCATGTGAACATGATCAAGGCGTACCATGAAAGGGCTGAGGTTGTGGCTGCCATATGTGGTCCCACTACTGAGGAAGCAGAACCTATTCCCCTGCTAGAGCTTCCCGGAACACATAATCCCAAAGGGGGGGTTGAAGACATCCAGTTAGGGGAGGGTTTGGGGGCCCAGGAACAGACACAAGTCAGGAAGGTACTCCAGAACAGACGAGAGATGTTTTCAACCATCCCGGGGTACCCTTGTAAGGCAGTACACAAGGTGGAAACCCTCGGACAGAAACCCCTAAGGCAACCTGCCTACAGACTCCCTGAGGCCGTAAGGGGAGGCTGCTGGCCGAGATCAGGGAGTTGCTCGAACTGGGGGTGATTGAACCCTCTGCCAGCCCGTGGGCCTCCCCGGTGGTGTTGGTACCCAAGCAGGATGGCACCACCTGGTTCTGTGTCGATAACAGGCGGTTGAACGACTGCACCACTACCGACGCCTGCACCATGCCCCGCGTAGATGAACTGCTAGACAATATCCCTGGGGCACTTTCTGACAACCATAGATCTGTGCAAGGGCTACTGGCAGATCCCACTAGAGGAGGAGGCAGTTCCGAAGTCGGCCTTCATCACCCCATTCGGCCTATACCAGTTTAAGATAATGCCGTTCGGGATGAAGAACGCTCCGGCTACCTTCCAGCACTTGACAAATCAGCTCCTCGATGGCTTACAAGACTTTGCATGTGCATACCTGGATGACATTACAATATACAGTCAGACCTGGGAGGAACACCTCTGCCACCTGGGGGTAGTGCTAGATCGGATACGGGCTCCCAACTTGACCCTGAAGCCAAACAAATGTAGGATCGGGATGTCTGAGGTGCAGTACCTGGGGCACAGGGTGGGGTGCAGGAAACAAAGACCAGAGCCCGCTAAGATCGATGCCATCTTAGACTGGCCGACCCCATGGACCAAGACCCAGGTCCTTGCCTTCTTAGGGACAGCAGGGTACTACCACAAATTCGTGCCCCATTACAGTGACCTTGCCAAACTGTCACACCCCCATGTTACAGCCCTGTCCCCCTGCCCTCTGTATTCTTTATGTATGGTTCCTATATTTCTCCCTATGCTGCTTTCCATGGGATGCAGCTCAGGGGTTAAGTTTGGTTTCAGTTTGGTTTGCTCGTTAAGATCTCCTGTTTTGGATTTGGGCTGATCACTCCTCCTATATATTGCAATGGGCCCATGTCACACTGCTCTTGCATTGGTTCAATTCAGTCTATGTCTTTTGTTCCTGAGAGCTCCCTGCTATTCTGTCTGATTTAGTTCATGTTTAATGTTTACCTTATTTTCTTTTGTCTATCCGTCTGTTGTTTCTTTAGTAATTCCCAGATTCCAGTTTATGTCTTGTGTTTTCATGTTATCAGTTCTGGTGTTTCTCCTTTGTTTAAGTTTCATGTTCTGATTGATTTTTTGATATTGACCATCTGGCCTGGCTGACAGATTTCCTGGTGGTGTATCCCTGCTTCAGTATAAGGTAACTGTTTTGGTTTTGACTCCTGGCTTACTTACTGATGACTGTTTTTGGATATCCTTGACTGTACCATGTATGTTTATATGTTCCTGTCTTGAGGTCTGCCCTCCTGTCTAGTAATTCACCTACCATCCATAGGTCTCTTGTATTCTATCTGGTTTGTGTCCTAGTCGCAGGGCATCTAGTTGTTTTGTTGTGTGTCGCTGCTGACAACGGGTTTCATGATTGGAGTCCTTCCCTGCAAGTTGTGGAGTATAACTCCTTCTGGTATTCTGTGTTCTCCCTAGGACTCTGCACGGCTACTAGAGCATATTCGGCCATTCTAAGGACGATCTATCAGCATAGGGCTCTTTGGTATAGCCGTGCAGAGGTCCCCAGTTCTTCTATGTTCATATATATATTTATCTATTGTTGTTTAGTGTTCTGCATCTCTGCGTATAGTGGCTTTTTTTTCTGCACTTGGGCCTTAGTCGGCGCATGCCGGGTACCGCCACTGAGACTGACTGTAACATAATGCAAGAGCCCACCATAAAGCCCGCAGAGATGTGTAGAGTATTGGAGTCTATGCTGCACCTGTTTGCTGATTTACTGTCTAAGTGGAAAGAGTTAATGGACACAGTTTTTTCTCACACTTCTGGTGAGCAAGTTCTAGAAAGCAGGGTTCATGGTTTGCTTTCCCCTGAGGAAATGAATAAAAGGCGAACTGGCAAACTCTGTTTTTATTGTGCCAGTTCGTCACATTTCATATCTTGGTGCCACCTTAAGCCAGTGCACCCCGAGACTGGCAATTTGCCAGTGCACCCCGAGACTGGCAAAATGCCTACTCTGCCTACATCCCGCAGTAAGGTCACTAAAGCCAGACCCCATTATGAATGTGATGATGTCAGACCCCCTGTACCATCCAGGTCTAGGAGAACCCACCCTAGGGTAACCAGGCCTGAGAAGGGGGCAACTGTTGTTAATGATCCTACTGAGTTTTCTGACTATGGGTCAGATGGTGCCAGGCCACGTTCTGGGTCTCATGGCACCAGGCCCCGATATGTTTCCAAGGTCAGACCCCCTTTACCGTCCTGGCCTAGGAGAACCCTTCCAAGGGTAACCAGGCCTGTGGAGGGGGCAACTGACGCCTCAGAGCCAGCCGAGATATCCCCTTCTGATCCCGAGGAAATAATGGAGTATGACTCCTTCTCAGTCAGGGAGTCAGAGGATGAAGCCATGGAAATAGCTCCCATTATGGCTTCTCGTATGTGGCCTCGCCAAATGGCCAGACACCCAAATGGTGGTCCAGGGCATTGTATAGTTACTGGCTGTATTACCTGTGGTGCTGTACGCTTGTCTAACCCACCGCACACATAGTGCCTGGAGGCGAGGCCGTAATGTCTATGCCTAATGGTGAAATCTTGTTGCCTTTGTCCGACAGTGAAGCTGTCACGTCTGATGCTGGCTACAGGCCACCCACGATATTTGATCCTGGCGCAGTGTCAGCGATGCTGCCTGATCCTGACAAGGTGCCAGTCGTGATGCCTACACCTGGCGCAGTGCCAGCGACACTGCCTGAACTGGGCACGGTGCCAGTCCCAAGCTGTGTGTCAGCGGTGCAAGTCCCAAGCTGTGTGTCAGCGGTAACGGAAACCCAATCAAGCTGTGTGTCAGTGGTAACAGAAACCCAGTCAAGCTGTGTGTCAGCGGTTACGGAAACCCAGTCAAGCTGTGTGTCAGCGGTAGCCGAGCCTCATTGCATAAACACTGTGCCCATGTCCCACAGTAACCCCATTAAAGTCATGTCTTGTGATATGGTCACCCCAGGTACGTCTCGCTCTAGGAGGAGACACAAAAAGGTGACCAGTTCTAGGTTGGTTGGGTCCGAGGATGCCACTCTCCATCCAGGGTCCAAGGGTGCCACGCTCCACTCTGAATCCGATAAGTCCATACTCCTTGCTTACCTTCAGGACTCCCAATGATCGGGTAGTCTGATGGGTGAAAAGTTTCCCAAATGGAGGAATGTTCCTCAGGGATATGTGAGGACTCCTTCTGGGTTATTGGTCGGTGAGGCGCTCTTGGCAGAGCTTCAGCGACACCCTAATGTCTGGAGCACTTTGGAAATGGATTCTGAGGACTCAGATTACTGAGTGTTTTTAGGTGCCCAGAGGTCACCTTTTTTGGAGGGGGCTACTGTCACGTCCCCATGTTACAGCCCTGTCCCCCTGCCCTTTGTATTCCTTATGTATGGTTCCTATGTGTTTCCCTATGCTGCTTTCCATGGGATGCAGCTCAGGGGTTAAGTTTGGTTTTAGTTTGGTTTGCTCGTTAAGATCTCATGTTGTGGATTTGGGCTGATCACTCCTCCTATATATTGCAATGGGCCCATTTCATAATGCTCTTGCATTGGTTCAATTCAGTTTATGTGTTTTGTTCCTGAGAGCTCCCTGCTATTCTGTCTGACTTAGTTCATGTTTAATGTTTACCTTATTTTCTTTTGTCTATCCGTCTGTTGTTTCTTTAGTAATTCCCAGGTTCCAGTTTTTGTCTTGTGTTTTCATGGTATTAGTTCTGGTGTTTCTCCTTTGTTTAAGTTTCATGTTCTGATTGTTTTTTGATATTGACCCTCTGGCCTGGCTGACAGATTTCCTGGTGGTGTATCCCTGCTTCAGTATAAGGTAACTGTTTTGGTTTTGACTCCTAGCTTACTTACTGACGACTGTTTTCGATATCCTTGACTATACCGTGTATGTTTATATGTTTCTGTCTTGAGGTCTGCCCTCCTGTCTAGGGATGAGCGTTCAGTTCAGATCTGTTCGGAGTTCGACTCGAACATTGCCCGTTCGGCTGTTCGTCGAACTCCAAACATTTACGCGTGTTCGCCGCATGTTCGCCCACAATGGACCACAATGCACTTTTCCACTGGCCTGAAGCTTGTAATTGGCTACAGCCTTGCACTTGACCACAGGTCAGGTGCAAGACAGGTGCAAGACTATGCCAATCACGGCTAAGAGTTCTGATTGGGCAAATTTTGCCCAATCATGGGCTCACAGAGCTAAGTCCAGCAGCACACTATATAAGGCTTCCCTGCCTGCAGCCCCAGCGTGTGTGTTTGCAGGAGTGAATCAGAGAGGTGAGGAGAGGAGATTGTTCTGTCAGGGTGTATCAGTGACGTTGTAGGAGATTTCTGGGAATTAGAATCTGTGTTGAAACATAGAAACATAGAAAAATGTCGGCAGATAAGAACCTTTCGGCCCATCTAGTCTGCCCAATTACATGGATACTTTACCTGGATTTATCTTTTGTTTAGGATAGCCTTATGCCTATCCCATGCTTGCTTAAATTCAATTACTGTTTTGGCCTCTACCACTTCAACTGGAAGACTGTTCCATGTATCCACCACCCTCTCAGTAAAATAATGCTTTCTGATGTTACTTTTAAACCTTTGCCCCTCTAATCTAAGACTATGTCCTCTTGTTTTGCTACTTTGTTTCCTTTTAAATATACTCCCTTCCTCTACCTTGTGGATTCCCTTTATGTATTTAAATGTTTCTATCATATCTCTTCTGTCTCGTCTTTTTTCCAAGCTGTACATGTTAAGATCATTAAGCCTTTCCTGGTAACTTTTCTCCTTCAAGCCGTACACCATTTTAGTAGCCCTTCTCTGAACTCTCTCTAAGATGTCTATATCCTTCTGGAGATACGGTCTCCAGTACTGCACACAGTACTCCAAGTGAGGTCTCACCAGTGCTCTGTACAGTGGCATGAGCACTTCCCTTTTCCTACTGCTAATACCTCTCCCTACACAACCAAGCATTCTGCTAGCATTTCCTGCTGCTCTATTACATTGACTACTTACCCTTAGATCCTCTGAAATAATAACCCCTAAATCCCTTTCCTCAGATGTTGAGGTTAGGACTGTATCAAATATTCTATATTCAGCCCTTGGGTTTTTACGTCCCAGGTGCATTATCTTGCACTTATCCACATTAAAACTCAATTGCCACAACTCCGACCATTTTTTTAGTTTACCTAAATCATTTGGCTGATCCCTCCAGGAACGTCAACCCTGTTGCAAATCTTTGTGTCATCAGCAAAAAGACATACTTTTCCATTAATACCTTCTGCAATATCACTAATAAAAATATTAAATAGAATGGTCCAAGTACTGACCCCTGAGGTACCCCACTGGTAACAAGACCTTGTGCCGAATAAACTCCATTTACCACAACCCTCTGTTGCCTGTCACTCAGCCACTGCCTAATCCATTCAACAATATTGGAATCCAAGCTCAAAGATTGCAATTTATTGATAAGCCTTCTATGCGGAACAGTATCAAAAGCCTTACTGAAATCTAAATAAGCAATGTCTACTGCACCACCTGTGTCTATTATTTTTGTTACCCAATCAAAAAAATCAATAAGATTAGTTTGGCATGATCTCCCTGAGGTAAACCCATGTTGTTTCTGATCCTGTAATCTATGTGTTTTTAGATGTTCAACAATCCTTTCCTTTAACATGGTTTCCATTAATTTCCCCACTACTGACGTAAGACTAACTGGCCTATAGTTCCCAAATTCCTCCATACTACCCTTCTTGTGAATGGGCACAACATTTGCTAATTTCCAGCCTTCTGGGACGACTCCCGTTAGCAAGGATTGGTTAAATAAATCTGTTAACGGTTTTGCTATTACATCACTGAGCTCTTTTAATAATTTAGGGTGGATCCCATCAGGCCCCATTGACTTATTTGTCTTTACTTTAGACAGCTGCTGTAGAACCTCCTCCTCTGTAAACTGATATGTAATCGTCTCGTTAGTGTTTCCTCCTAACTGAGGTCCCTTTCCTTCCTTTTCTTCTGCAAAGACTGAACAAAAATATTCATTGAGGCAGTCAGCGAGACTTTTATCCTCTTCTACATACCTTCCTTCCTTTGTTTTTAATCTAACTAATCCTTGTTTTACTTTTCTTTTCTCGTTGGCACTGACAGGCTATCAGGGTCAATGTGTTTCAGTGAGTTGTAGGAGATTTCTGGGAATTTGAATCTGTGTTGGCACTGCCAGGCTATCAGGGACAGTGTGTATCAGTGAGTTCTACCAGAGTTCAACAAATTAGAATCTGTCTTGGCACAGCCTGTTATCAGTGTGTATCAGTGAGTTATACCACAGTTCAGCAAATTAGAATCTGTCTTGGCACAGCCTGTTATCAGTGTGTATCAGTGAGTTATACCACAGTTCAGCAAATTAGAATCTGTCTTGGCATAGCCTGTTATCAGTGTGTGTCAGTGAGTTATACCACAGTTCAGCAAATTAGAATCTGTCTTCGAACAGCCTGTTATCAGGGTGTATCAGTGAGTTATACCACAGTTCAGCAAATTAGAATCTGTCTTGGCACAGCCTGTTATCAGTGTGTATCAGAGAGCTATACCAGAGTTCAGCAAATTTGAATCTGTCTTGGCACAGCCAGACTATCAGGGACAGTGTGTATCACTGATTTATAGCATTGTTCTGGAAAATCTGTATAGTTTTGATCTAATTCTAGATACACAGTTTAATCAGAGTTCATCTGTTTATCTATTGAGAGTTGAATCTGGGTGTTGCCAGCTATCAGGGTGTTGCAGCCTGCAGGAGAGGAAGTGAATCAGAGAGAGAGTAGAGGACATTGGCAGCCTTGCAGGGAAAATATCAGTAAAATTGCCGACTTATATCAGTCAGAGTTCTGAATATCTTTAATCTATATACCAGAGTTGAATCTGAGTTCTGTATATCTTCAATCTTTATACCAGAGTTGAATCAGACTTCTGTATATCTCCAATCTTTATACCAGAGTTGAATCAGAGTTCTGTATATCTTTAATCTATATATCACTCACCATGTTAGAAAGACCAAAAAGTAGAGGCGGCTCTCCAATTAGGCAGTTAAAACGACCGCCTAAGGCCTCACCCCCATGGGGCATCGCAAGGTTGCTTTCCCCAAAAGTGACCTCAGACTCACTGGTCAAGCTCATGTCAACAGCTCAAGGCAGTGAAAGGAGCTGATGCCGCCAGAGTTGCTCTCCCCAGTCCCTCCAGGCAGCGTGTTCCTAGGGCCCTGCTCCTGCGCTGTCAGATTAGCAGTGCACACACAGCCCCGAGTGAGTGGTGGCTCTCAGCTGCTGATGAGCTCTGGAAGCTGCAGGCTGTTACAGAGCAGCGGGAACATGGCATCCTGTCCTCTTGTCCCACATGCTGCGGAGTGAGGAGCAGAGATTCCATTCCACCAGGCTGACAGGTGAGAAACTATCTGCTCTCTGCACTGTAAATTCTCATATCTCGGCACCCCCCCCCCCGCAGAGTCCCCCCTCCCTCTGGTTACACACACAGCCTCCCTCCAGTGTAAGCTGTAATGTGTGAGGGGTCTCCTGTGTCCAGGAGCAGGCTTTCCTGCCATATTACAACCCATGCTGGAAAGGACAATTTTCATCCCCTGTGGTCTTTAACCCCTGCAAGGCCGGGGATCTGAGTAGCACAAATGTTTTTAACCATCCCCTTTGTTTTCCTGAAATAGTTGTGTATGTTTCCTGTAAGTGTGGTGGAATATATATATATATATATCTATCATGCTTTCAATCCTCACTCTCAGCTTAAATTGTATTGTAGTCCATGTTAACTGACACGGTGCTCAGTTTTAGTTCCCCATCCACCGTTGATAAAAAAAGATATATATATATTATACCAGAAAATCGCACTTCATATCAATGACCACCTTCTTCCATCTTTTTCTGTGGCAAAAAAAGCACAGTTTGGAAAATGTTCAAATAACCTGATTGCGGGAATAAATGATGGGGATTCAGTTCACAAAGTATGATCATAATTTGCTTAAGCTGGTCACAAATGCCAATGTACCCTATCGTTGACAGGTCCTATCTAACTCGACCGAATCTGCATTTACAGGATCAACTGACCCTGGAGCTCCCCAGCAGGTTCTATACCTTTAGGCAGGCAGGCCTTAAAGGCCTAGAATATAACTGATATAGAGAACCTCCCAACTCGATGTATGTGCAACACTTACACGATTTGAATGACTTCAATTGCTACGAACACAGGTACTAACATGGATAGTCCAAGTTTGAATGCATATAAATTCCTTAATTGTCCTCCAATAATCATAAGTCCCAAAAAAGTCTTTCACAAGCCACTTGAGAGGAGACACCAGTAACAAAATACTTCAAGGCCATAGAATCCTTTCCACCTTTAAAAACAACAATCCTCAAAAGAAAATGACATAACAAAAAAAAGTGTAAACAGCCAAATAAACAATAAATGTAAAACATTTATTATGCTCACATTTAAAAAAGCAATTGGTACATATCAATGGGGATACTCAGTCTCGCTGCAATCCGGATACAGTCATGATGGATCTCACACCGATACCTCTGCCGCTTGACGCGTTTCGTCCAAAAAAGGACTTCATCTGGAGCTTGGCGTACCCTAAATCCCTAGCCCTTAAATATAGTATTCAATTAAAAACAGTGTTCAATTAAAAGTTGAATAAATTCAGGCCGGAATATGGTAGAACCATCCGAGCAGGTTTCCAGCGGCTCTTCCTTTTTCAAATATGGCAGAAAAGTCATGTATTCCCCGACACGTCAAATGTATGTGCAGGAATGTTTTGGCCATTACGGATGACATCAGTGTCTGCCGAGGAGGCCGGTGCCGGAGGAGGAGTCCCCAGTGTGCTTTCGTTTTCAATGCTCTTGCGCAAAATGCCGATAGAAGATCGACTCCGGATGGATACATCTGAATTCATTCAACTTTTAATTGAACACTGTTTTTAATTGAATACTATAGTTAAGGGCTAGGGATTTAGGGTATGCCAAGCTCCAGATGAAGTCCTTTTTTGGACGAAACGCTTCGAGCGGCAGAGGTATCGGTGTGAGATCCGTCCTGACTGTATCCGGATTGCAGAGAGACTGAGTATCCCCATTGATATGTACCAATTGCTTTTTTAAGGTGAGCATAATAAATGTTTTAAATTTATTGTTTATTTGGTTGGCTGCACTATTTTTTGTTATGTCATTTTCTTTTGAGGATTGTTGTTTTTAAAGGTGGCAAGGATTCTATGGCCTTGAAGCATTTCGTTACTGGTGTCTCCTCTCAAAAAGACTTTTTTGGGACTTATGAATATTGGGGGACAATTAAGGAATTTATATGGATTCAAACTTGGACTATCCATGTTAGCACCTGTGTTCGTAGCAATTGAAATCATTCAAATCATGTAAGTGTTGCACATACATGGAGTTGGGAGTCTCTCTATATCAGTTATATTGTATGTCTTAAAGGCCTAGAGCCTGCTGGGGAGCTCCAGGGTGAGATGATCCAGGCCATGTGATCTCGCTCTCACAAGATCGTGCATCGCCACGGAGAGAACCATGGAGGGAGACTGGGGACTATTTGTCACAAGTCTCACTCTGGTCCCAGTGGCCAGAAGTGGCGAATGAAGCCGCCATTCTCGCCGTGGTATGAGAGGTGAGTATTTGATTTTTTTTTGGGGGGAGGAGGGGGTTCAGCTGGTGATAACTGATTCTGTTGAAGGGCAATCACTTAGCACTGGAGCCAACTTGTCAGTTAGCTGCAGGGGTGAGGAATTAGCTTTGTGATCTAGCTATGTTATCTTCACACTAATTACTCTCTGCTTACACTTTGCGCTCTCCATGTTAATTATAGGGAGCGTAAAGTACAGTAAGCTGGCACTAAAAAGCGCCGATACTGATGCGCTAAAGGATTTTTTAACCCATTAGAGCATCGGGATGTGATACGGGCGTAACACTATCACCTCTTTTACCCTAGCGCTAACGCTCATTTATTTGAGCACTAGTGTTAAGAAGGTGATAGGACCCATGATCTCTATAAGTGTTTCTTTAGAACTGTGTAGCTGTGTTTGAAATGCAATCTCTTGTAAAATATAATTTACTGTTAGTGTGTGTGTAATCCCTATTTTGGGCCAAAACCACTTTGCCCTTCTTTGTATAATGATCCTCTTTTTTTGGAGCCCTCCATATATTCAGGGTGTCCTATTGTATGACAGAGCTGCATTGCAGTAAGCAATAAGTCTGTAAACTGTAGACATGTGCATTCGTTTTAGTACTAAAACGATTTAGTCCGAATTTTGGGATAATTTAGTTTTCGTATTACTCAAGAGAAACGAAACTGCTCAGTACAAAAAACGAAAGAAACTAAAATAAAATGCACTACATTTTAGTTTCAGTTCTTTTTGTGATATTACATTGAATGAAGGAGACCAGCAATGAAGAGCGCAACATCGCAGCATCCGAAGTTGTGCACCCTCCACATGCCAATGCAGTAGGATGTTCTATACAGAGAGGGGCATTAATTAATGCAGGAGTATGTTCTAAACATTATATAGAGAGGGGTATTAATGCAGGAGGATGTTCTAAACATTATACAGAGAGGAGCCTTTTTTTCAGCCCTTTAAATCAGTGGCTGTGAGCGCTGAGATCGGCTGCTTGTTACATTATCTCTCAGTACAATGTATCAGGCTCAGCTGTTACAGTAACTGACTGTAACAGCTCTCAGAGTTTCAGTAAAACAAGGAAATAGTTTTGTTCTAACCTCTTATATATAAAAATATTATTTACTAGTTTTACTGAAACTCTGAGTGCAGTGATGAGCAGCAGTCAGTTACTGTAACAGCTTTGCCTGACACGGGGCAGTATTACAATGTTGGTGCTAACTTAACCAGAGCTGTTGTAAACTGAAAACCTCCATAGGCTATAATGGCTCTGGGAAGTTACAACAGCTCTGGTTAAGTTAGCACCAACTATGTAATATGGCCCACATTGTGCTGAGAGTGAGAGATACTGTAACAAGCAGCGATCTCAGCCCTCTGAAGAGCCACTACAATAGTAATTGTATCCACTGGTTTTCGGATGAATGAAATTAGTTTTCATACTAAAGAACTGAAAACGAATTTCTTTAGTAACTAAATAAATTGCATTTTAGGACTAATCCATTAGTTCAAAACGAAATTTTGTGCTGTGCACATGTCTAGTAAACTGTAATCAATGTTAGAAATTGCTCCCTAGAAATAAGATTCTTTGCTTTTGTTTAAATCACATTTATTAGTGATATAAATGGCTCTGCTAGGTTATGTCATTACCTATGTATATGGCCTCGGCTATGGTCCTGTGTTTAATAGGGGCCTCATATCTTGCCTTCTCCTAAGGCCTCAGCAAGTCTAGAGCCACCTCTGCCAAAAAGGACAGGCAGACGCTCCCAGACACAGATAAGAGGGCAAGCAGCCTCTGTGTCGGAAGGCATTGCCCCTGGTCATCGTGGACGTGGTGCATCCTCTGCAGGGACACGCTTGTCCTTTCTAACTGGTGCTGGCCGTTTTAAGCAGCAGCAACATACAGAGGATTTGGTGGATTGGAAAACCAGGCCATCCTCATCCTCCGAGTCCTCTGCTAGCCAGGCTTGTAGTGGTTTACAGTCCACCTCAGCTGCCAAAGCATCTAATGCAGCCTCCATGTCCCCAGCTACTCCTGCTGTAGCCACACCAACATACACGGAGGAGTCAGCTGAAATGTTTGACTACAATGACAGTGACATGCTGCTTGAGGATGCGCAGCAACTACAGTGCTCTGATTCAATCTCTGAGGTCGAGGAAGGGAGTATAATCAACCTAGAGGAAGGGGGTGCCAGTGACACACAAATAACTGGCACTCATGTTGCCCCAGCAGCTGCAGCATACTGCTAGGTTGGCTCCAGTGACGAGGAGATAGGGGGTGATGATGATGATGATGAGGTCACTGACTCCACCTGGGTGCCTGATCAAACAGAGGAGTCAAGTGAGGAGGAGGAGGCACAACAAACACGAGGCACAACGTCCTCTATGAGCAACCGTAGCCAGTCCAAGGCATCAGAAGTCACAGCTGCTGAGGTGCAGAGCGCTGTTGTCTCAAAGCACATGTACAGGAAGTCTGCTGTCTGGGAGTTCTTTAAGAAATGTGCAGCAGACCGCACTGTTGATATTTGTAATCTATGTCAGAAGAGGATCAAGCGTGGCAAAGACATCCCACACTTGGGTACCACGTGCATGAGGCGCCATAACCACCTGCCATGCATCCCGTTGGCACAACACTTTGTATAGGTCCTCCTCCTCATCATCTGTCTCTACCCCCACTATATGTCCTGCCATGTCATTGCCTACAACCTCCACTAACAGGGATGATGCTACAGTAATGGGTGTACCAGGTCCTTCCTCAGAATGTAACAGTATCCCATCAGCTGAAGATTTACGCAGTCAGATTACGTTGCCCCAGCTGCTGCAGCGTAATAAAAAATATAGTCCCAACCATCCCTAAGCACAGTGTCTAAATGCCAGCTTAGCAAAATTACTCGCATTACAGCTGCTGCCTTTCCAGCTGGTGGACTCTTCTTCCTTACGTGAATTTGCCGAATGTGCTGTACCACAGTGGCAGGTTCCAAAGCGCTGTTTCTTTTCACGGAAGGCCATTCCAGCACTATACCAACACGTGGAAGACAATGTTATGGAGTCATTGGGAAAGGCAGTCAGCAGTAAGGTACATATGACTTTAGACACGTGGTCCAGCAAGCAAGGACAGGGCCGTTACATTTCCTTCACGGCACACTGGGTAACTCTGCTTGCAGCTGGGAGGGATCCAGGATGGGGCTCTGTGCTGCAGCTTGTTCATCCACCACGCCTCCAGAAATCTGCTTATATGAGGTCTGTCTGCTCCACCAGCTCTTCCTCCTCCTCCTCCTTCTCTGTCTCTGGCGAAGTGGCAGTTAAACCGACGCTTGGCAGGGGCTACACAATGGCTCAAGCAAAAATATGCCATATTGTGCTTAAGCTGGTTTGTTTAGGGGAAAGGAGCCACACCGGGCCAGAAATTCTGTCAGCTCTGCAGGGGCAGGTGCAGAGATGGTTAACACCACGCCAGCTTCATAGAAACATAGAAACATAGAAAGATGTCGGCAGATAAGAACCTTTCGGCCCATCTAGTCTGCCCAATTACATGGATACTTTACTTGGATTTATCTTTTGTTTAGGATAGCCTTATGCCTATCCCATGCTTGCTTAAATTCAATTACTGTTTTGGCCTCTACCACTTCAACTGGAAGACTGTTCCATGTATCCACCACCCTCTCAGTAAAATAATGCTTCCTGATGTTACTTTTAAACCTTTGCCCCTCTAATCTAAGACTATGTCCTCTTGTTTTGCTATTTTGTTTCCTTTTAAATATACTCCCTTCCTCTACCTTGTGGATTCCCTTTACGTATTTAAATGTTTCTATCATATCTCCTCTGTCTCGTCTTTTTTCCAAGCTGTACATGTTAAGATCATTAAGCCTTTCCTGGTAACTTTTCTCCTTCAAGCCGTACACCATTTTAGATCCTCTGAAATAATAACCCCTAAATCCTTTTCCTCAGATGTTGAGGTTAGGACTGTATCAAATATTCTATATTCAGCCCTTGGGTTTTTACGTCCCAGGTGCATTATCTTGCACTTATCCACATTAAAACTCAATTGCCACAGCTCCGACCATTTTTTTAGTTTACCTAAATCATTTGTCATTTGGCTGATCCCTCCAGGAACGTCAACCCTGTTGCAAATCTTTGTGTCATCAGCAAAAAGACATACTTTTCCATTAGTACCTTCTGCAATATCACTAACAAAAATATTAAATAGAATGGGTCCAAGTACTGACCCCTGAGGTACCCCACTGGTAACAAGACCTTGCGCCGAATAAACTCCATTTACCACAACCCTCTGTTGCCTGTCACTCAGCCACTGCCTAATCCATTCAACAATATTGGAATCCAAGCTCAAAGATTGCAATTTATTGATAAGCCTTCTATGCGGAACAGTATCAAAAGCCTTACTGAAATCTAAATAAGCAATGTCTACTGCACCACCTGTGTCTATTATTTTTGTTACCCAATCAAAAAAATCAATAAGATTAGTTTGGCATGATCTCCCTGAGGTAAACCCATGTTGTTTCTGATCCTGTAATCTATGTGTTTTTAGATGTTCAACAATCCTTTCCTTTAACATGGTTTCCATTAATTTCCCCACTACTGACGTAAGACTAACTGGCCTATAGTTCCCAGATTCCTCCCTACTACCCTTCTTGTGAATGGGCACAACATTTGCTAATTTCCAGTCTTCTGGGACGACTCCCATTAGCAAGGATTGGTTAAATAAATCTGTTAAAGGTTTTGCTATTACATCACTGAGCTCTTTTAATAATTTAGGGTGGATCCCATCAGGCCCCATTGATTTATTTGTCTTTACTTTAGACAGCTGCTGTAGAACCTCCTCCTCTGTAAACTGATATGTAATTGTCTCGTTAGTGTTTCCTCCTAACTGAGGTCCCTTTCCTTCCTTTTCTTCTGCAAAGACTGAACAAAAATAGTCATTGAGGCAGTCAGCGAGACTTTTATCCTCTTCTACATACCTTCCTTCCTTTGTTTTTAATCTAACTAATCCTTGTTTTACTTTTCTTTTCTCGTTTAGGTATCTAAAAAATGTTTTGTCCCCCTTTTTTACTGACTGAGCTATTTTCTCTTCTGCGTGTGCTTTGGAAGCTCTTATAAATTGCTTTGCCTCTTTCTGCCTAATCTTATACGTTTGCCTATCTTCTTCACGCTGAGTTGTTTTATAATTATTGAATGCTGTCTTTTTGTTCTTCACTATTTTGGCCACTTCTGCAGAGTACCACAGTGGTTTCTTCCCTTCTTTGTTTTTGCTAACAAGTCGAATGCAATTGCCTGTGGCCTTCAATAATGCTTCTTTTAAATAATCCCATTTCTCCTGGACACCCTTTAAACTCCTCCAGTCTGATAATGACTCCTTCACACAAAGTCTCATTTTAGAAAAATCTGTTTTTTTAACCACTTCAATGCTAAGGACGCGCTCAGCGCGTCCTCAGCATTGCCCCTGGTATGCGGAGGACGCGCTGAGCGCGTCCTCGCATTGGGGTCAGCGTTCGGCCGGGTACCGGCCGATCGCTGGCCCCTCCGGTGCGGGCTGACATCCTGGATGTCAGCCCGGCATCCGGAGCAGTGGCCGCCATTGTTATGTGTCATCGCGCCCCCGCGATGACACATAATTCAGGCGCCCCCCCGCATGTGCGGAGGAGGCGCCTGAAAGGGAGGGGGGGGAGGTCCTTCGGACCTCTCTCCCTCCCGATCGGCGGCTCACAGGGGCTTAACCCAGGCATCATTTGGAAGGGCACAGCCTGCCCTTCCAAATGATGCCTGGCATTAACCCCTGGGGAGCTGGATCGCAAATCGGCGCTGAAAAGCGCCGATTTGCGATCCTTCCCGGGAGCTGGCCGACATCTTGGATGTCGGCCAAGCTTCCGGGAACTCCCCCAGAGGACTGGCGTCATCGTGCGCAGCACGATGACGCCAGTCCTAGCATTAACCCCTAACTGCCACGAAGTGTGGAGATAGGGAGTTCCAATGAACTCCCTATCTCCCGATCCGTGGCAGTTAGGGGTTAAATTTTGATATCGTTGGATCGGCCAGAGCATGGCCGTTCCAACGATACCAAACATGAAAGTAAAAAAAAATGTAAAAAAAAAATAAAAAATAAAAATAAAAATAAAAAAAAATTAAAAAAAAAAATTAAAAAAAAAAAATAAACACTTTTTTTTTTGTTTTTTGTTTTGTTAATGCAGCAATATTGTTCCCATTTCAATTATAATGTGAACAATAATGCTGCATTAACGATTTTTGTATGCGGTGCGTTTGTTAAAAATGGTGTCATTTTCCCCAAAAAAAAATGTAACGAGACCCCATCTCTAATTTTTTTAACAAGCGCACCCCATACAAAATATAACCGCAATTGCTCGCATGTTAAAATGTGGAAAAAAAACACTTTACACGCTGTAAATTATTGAAAATACATATTTTATTGCATTTTTTGTTATAATATACAAACATGACATAACGTATACATATAATAATGACATATTATGAATCTACCGAGTCTGACGGAAAGAACGATATATAATATGTCGATGTCATATACTAAAATAAGCCTTCAAAACAGGTTTAAACATGATGCGCAAAACAGGTAAAAAATGACCTCAGCACAGGGGCGGGAAAAGCCTCAGCAGCGAAAGGGTTAAAGTCTAAAACCTTTGTTTTTGTGTGGTGTGGCTCCATCTCTGTTCTTATATTAAACCATACTGACTGGTGATCACTAGATCCCAAATTTTCACCTACAACAACGTCCGATACCAAACCTCCATTTGTGAGTATTAAATCCAATATGGCCTCTTTACGGGTCGGCTCCTCAACTACTTGTGTTAGAGATAATCCCAGTAGGGAGTTTAGAATATTTGTACTCCTGGTGCACCCAGCAGTTTTGGTTTTCCAGTTCACATCAGGAAGATTAAAGTCCCCCATGATAATAACTTCCCCCTTCATTGCCATTTTGGCTATTTCCTCAAGCAGCAGATTATCTAGCTCTTCTACTTGTCCAGGGGGTCTATAGATCACACCTACACGAGCTACTGTAGCTGGGAATGGTCATCTGTGATAATGGCAGCAACCTTCTCTCCGCCCTATGCAAGGGTAAATTGACGCATGTACCATGCCTAGCACACGTCCTAAATCTAGTGGTACAGCGTTTCCTAACCAGGTCCCGAGGGCTGGCAGAACTTCTAACTTCTCAGCCAGGCCAGAAAAGTCTGCAGCCACTTCAGACAGTCATTCCCAGCAAGTGTTCGCCTGGCAGAAATTCAAAGAGAATTCCACCTGCCCACAAACCTTCTGATCTGTGACATTCCCACCAGGTGGAACTCGACATTGGCAATGCTGTAGCATCTGCACAAGCAGAAGAGGGCCATCATTGAGTACCTGTGTGAGTATGGCACAAGGACAGGTTCAGGTCAACTTGGTTTCCCCCCTGCAGTGGCTGATGATCAAGGATGCATGCACTGTACTGTCACCATTTGAGGAGGCAACGAGGATGGTGAGCAGGGACAGTGCATGCATCAGTGACACAATCCCTTTAGTGTTCCTGCTGGAGCGCACTCTGTGGGGAATTATTGATGTGGCACTAGAGGCAGAGCAGCGGGAGGAAGAGGAGGCCTTCCCTAGCTCTCAAGGCCCCAGTCTTTACGCAGACAGCATTCCTGCGGGTCCTCAGATCAGACAGGAGTATAATATTGAATTAGAGCCCTGATTGGGCAAAGTCCAGCTCAGGCGCAGGACTTTGCCCAATCAGATCATTCAGCATGAAGACGTGGGGCAGAGAGGAGCTGCGGCCAGACAGATCGGAGGAACTGATGGACCGGGGAACAGGAGGCCGGGACAGCTGCAGGACAGGTGAGATATGGGGGCTGGGGGCCGCAGCCACAGGTCTCCTAAATGTACCGGCAGCCGCCGGTACATTTAGGAGACCTGTGGATGCATTTTTCATTATGGAATGTCTGCGGTCGAACAAACCGCGAACATCCCATAATGTTCGGCGTTCGCCGAACACTCGAACAGCCGATGTTTGATTCGAACTCACGTTCGAATCGAACCGAATGCTCATCCCTAATCACAACAAGCGTTTTATCATCCACACAGATGCCTCCATGTTTGGACTGGGAGCAGTGCTAAGTCAAGTGGGAGACGACGGAGGAGAGCACCCGGTGGCGTACATCAGCCAAAAACTGCTACCCTGCGAAGTGGGATACGCGACCATCGAAAAAGAGTGTCTGGCCTTGGTTTGGGCCCTAAAGAAATTTCAGCCTTATGTCTACGGGCGATCTTTCACAGTGATGACAGAACACAACCCCCTGATCTGGCTCAATTGAGTGGCCGGGGAAAACAGCCGATTGCTCCGCTGGAGCCTGGCCCTGCAACCATACAACTTTACAATCCAGTACCGGCCAGGCCCTCAAAACAGAAACGCTGATGGATTATCCCGGCAGACAGCCCTGGAGCCTTGATTCCCCTTTTCTTTTCCCAACAACCCCTAGTCGACTCGTTGGGGTCCAACTGTGGTCGTTGGACTCCTTTGGGGAGTGGAGATATGTCATAGAACTCACATAGAGCTCCCCTCCTCAATCCCCAAGACTTTTATTCCCATGGCGAAAACCCCAAAAGACACAGACATTTGCTTTGGGAACGACTTGGGCTCTATTACAATCTCTGCGCAAATTCGTACGCGCAGCGCAATTGTTTTTGCGCGCACTGTTAAATGGTAACACGCGTAAACGAACGCTGGTATTACGATCCGAGGGCATTTTTTCATCCGTCAAAAAATAACGCGCGTAAAAAAGACATGCAAAAACACGCGCACATTAACGCTGCGTGCAGAAATCAGTGGGCAGATTGTTTTTTTACGCGATTCAGACAATCTGGATTAAGAACCACAATTTTCTCCAGTTCAGTTTTTGCACCTGCCAAAATCAATCTGAGTATATATGCTGCAGCAATAATAAAAACGCGCACAACCTCTCAATTTTATTGTTTGGGTATGTGTAAAATGTGTAACTATACTGTGCTGTATTTTTTTTTTTTTTTGGCTAGGTTATTTGGTTTCGGCCAGAATGTTCAGATTTGCAGTTACCACCAGTTTTTAAAAGACGTTAAAATTATGCGCACGAACGTCGTTCATAAAAATTTGCGCATCGATTGTAATACCATCCGCGTATCAGGGCACGAACGTATTTGCGCTCACAAAGTTAAGTATGGGATTTGCACACAAACTTGCGCTTGCGCAGTGTTTGCGCAGGGTCACTCGCGTTATACTTTAACATGCATCGTTTGCGCGAACATCGTAATACGACGTTCAGCACGAAGGGTTTTGCCCCTCGCGTTAATGTGTTTTTGTGCACGTGCACATTTTTGCGCGACGTGTGTAATAGAGCCCATTATGTTCATTTATATTGTGTGGTGTGATTTTAAATGTATTGTAAATTGCTTGGTTTTAGTTTAAATGTACTTTTATTACTGTATGTGAATGTGAATTTAGAAATGTGTTTTGAAGGTGCAGAGCTTTCTTTTGTGTAGAACGTAAACAAGTTTGAGTAATGTGTGATTATGCAAAAGGTATTTCTCTTTATTTATCTGTTATCTGTTTGCATGTCTGAAAGGTTGAGAGTCACTATTGTCTCAGCCAAACACTATCTAATTTCCTTTACAATAGATTATGTAAATGATGTGTGATAGGAAGGCTAACTGACATAATGTAATCAGAGTTTTAGTAGGTAAATGCACGTATTTGGTTTATGCAAATTATAACTCAGCGTAAATAGTGGCGTTTTTCAATAAAAGTCAGAGAATCCTGTTTGAATACACAGCTTGTCTGGTGTCCATTCAGGGTACCCACTCTCACCCTCAGAAGGCACAGAGCAGCCTTCTGGAAATTCAAAGAGGCTCCAAGGCAGAGGATCAGACCAAGCAGGTCTGGAGCTACAGATCAGGCTGCTCGAGGTACTGAGTTCCGAGCAACTCAGCGGCCGGGCTGATCAGTAAGGGTGTGTCTGGAGAGCCAGGACAGGCAGAAGAGACGGGTTACTGTCACACACATGTTTTTAGACAAAGACCGTTATGCTCTTTACTGACATCTAGTGGCAGTTACCAATTGTTACATGGCTATTTGAGGGTTTTATTATTTAATATTCATTGGAATAGAATTCAATGTCCAATACTGTACGTCAGCAGCTTCCTCATCTACAGGTAACTGCTGGTAAGCTTGTGCCATTTCCAATTTGGCAAATACCTTTCCTTTTGCCAGAGTAGTAAGAATTTGATTTCAAGACGGGATGCTCTTGCATTGTTTTGTTGATTGTACATTTGTAGTCAACACAAACTCTAACATCACTATTTGGCTTCAATACTGGAACTATTGGGGTACACCACTTGGGGTGAGTAACAGTCTCAAGTATACCTTGTTCCCAGAGACGTGTAATCTCAACATCGATTTTAGGTCTTAGAGCTACTGCAACCCTGCGAGGTTCTATACGAATTGGGAGTACTGTAGAATCCAATACAAACTGAAGGACTTACATTCCAAGTTCTTCTTCAAAAACTGCACTAAAGTCATCAATCACATTCTGTAGTGCATTACTGCAATCACAACAGCCCTCACATACCCCCAGCAAGCCAGACTAGTGCAAGATGGAGGGATCATTATGAGTTTTTTTGGCATTTGCACGCTTATTGAAAAGTACATTTAACACTACACCAAACAAATATGAGAGAAAATACGATGTAGATAACAGCCAAACATATAACTAACTACAGCAGCAGTTTTCTAATTCACTGTACTTCACTAGAGTAAAAACAGCAATCATTACATTAAATGGCTGGTTAAGTAACTGTGCATTAACTATGAATTATAAGTGTTTTAGAGCTAATGTGGCATACAGCTTGGCCCAACAGTCCCAAGCATTTTGTAACTGTGCTGTAGCTGTGCCCTGGGTGCACAGTTCCCTGCAGAATAGATCAGTTGAAAATATTCAACCTGCTCCTAAAATGGTGCACAAGTGTAGTCTCACCATCAGGTTGAATGTCTTGCAATGTTCCCCCAAAAGATACACCGTAATGTAGTAAACCATGGATTGTTGTAAAAAAAAACTGCTATACTACATGACGGTGTAGCATGTGTGTTCAGTGTACATGTACAATGTGTGCGTATGTTGTCACAAGGTAGTTCATGTGTGTTATGTGTACGTAATTTGTTTTGTGTAGACTTACCCCTTCTTGATGACATCGATGGTTCGACCGTTCTCACCAACACATTTGACCACATCAGTTATCTTCACCCACAGCTCACTCTTCCTGCCCTGGCTGGTCTTCTTAGCTGCCACTCCAAACTGCAGTTGTGATACTGGCATATCTTTTGCACATTATCTCATTCTCAATGGTGAAATAGGGACTGTGCTTTTGTATGGAATACAGCACACAGAGACGCCGGAGGAAGGCTCATGCCTAAGCCAATGCTGCAGGTAAAAGAATAAGAGACTGCTGAGACAACAGTCTCTAATATGTATAGAGTGCTTAGTACAAAAGATTGTAAAATATAGCTTTATTAAAATCAATACTTAATGTATTAACATAAACATTTTATGGTATTCACAGCAAGGGTTGACTTGTATGCTTATATCACATGCAGAGGCCCTTGCACCAATAACAGGATTATTGGGGCGAGAAACAAAAGTAAAAACCATGGGTGTAGGTGTAAGGTATGTCAAAATCAGTTACATTATAAAGTAAACTAATGGCATTTCTTTTAAACCACCAGTAGATGGCAGCAGAGTGAAAAACCTGAATGATGAGCACGTGTTCATGCAAGATGTTTCCCTTAGCAGGGAGGAACAAATAAAGCAGACCTTCTGTTTCTGGTAGGAAGTATTCAAAGTACACTCCTACCAGAACTGAAGGCATACTTTATGTGTTGCAGGTAAGAGGGAGCATATCCAGGGTTATAAACAGGGCAAAAGTGATTCAATTCACATCCCTGTAGTTAGAAAAGGCTGTTGCTACTGCTGGGAATTAGATCAGACAGTATACAGATGTATACAGATGTCAGTGGATTGTACTGATGTGTTGTAGATGTGTTATAGACCAGCATACAGAGAACGTGATGGATCTCATGTGACTAGATTATATTGTATTGCACCATTAACCTACTATAATTTAGATTGAGTAATCATATATCTGTACATGTTTAATTGTTTATTATTTTCTATAAGGACGTTATCCCTGCATAGGTGAATGCTACTGTAGACATCTAAAGGTGTATTAATGTATAAGCAAGTATTCAAAGTACACTCCTACCAGAACTGAAGTCATGCTTTACGTGTTGCATAAAATGTTTAGATAAAAACACTTCTGGTTTCACCCAACCCGCTCCCTTCGCACATTGGAATTATTGACCATACTTTCAGCATATGTGCAACAAAATTGGCGCCCAACGTGGGGCTTGGGTGAAGAAGACACAAAAGGGGTCACGGAAGTGAAGAAAAGAGCGGTTACGCGAAGGTTAGAGGAGATTGGAATATTAACCCTTGCTGCACAGTAAGCGAATACAGATGGATCTATAGAGGTTGCAGGATGAAATCAGTGGACACCTGATCCACTTGTCAGTGGGTGATCTCATCGAGACTTGCCAATTCATCAAAGCCCCCAACGCCAGCATGGTGAAAGGAAAAACCCAATGCCATTATATGCGGATCGTTAATGAGGTAATAGATGAACTGGTCGAAGCTGAAAGTGAGGAGGCGGTGGCACAATTTCTGGAAGCAACAAAAAGATTCTTTATCGAGCTAGAGAAGAAGAGGGACAATACGGAAGTCCCAAGTATCAGTGAGAAAGACCCCCCACCAGAACAACAATTAGCTAACTTGAAACGACAATATCACATTATACAGGAAAAGTTCCAGGAAATGTCCAGAATGATTGAGGAGCAGATAAAAGAGCTCAGTATCAAAAGTAAAGACTCGAGTGACAGTCAGTCAAAACTAGAGCCAGCTCTACTTACTCAGAGACTACACCATGGTAACTTGCCAGAAGTGACAATTCGAAAAGACTTCAAGATCACAGGCCAGATTGGAAAAAAGAGCAGAATGACCAGCTGTCCTACACAAATCTGATGCACCAAATCGACCTGGGACTACAGAAAAGATGTCCAGAGACTGAGATCGTAGAAGCTGTGGTAAAAGCCATTAGCCCTGGCCTAAGCTTAAGAGGTATGCTGGAGATGAAAAATGGACTGACTCTAGTGCAACTTAGATGAATCTTGAAAAGTCACTATAAAGGGGAGAATGCCTCCGAACTGTACCAGCAACTCCTCAACATCGCTCAGAAGAGTAATGACACTCCTCAGAATTTCCTGTTCAGAGCGACTGAATTAAAAGATCGTTTGCTATTTGTCTCCCAAAGAGAAGGCTCGGATGAGCATTTCGGGACTGAGCTGATACAGAAGAAATTCCTAAGATCAGTGGGTACTGGACTGAGGAATGACCACATCAAATTCCAATTAAAGCAGTATCTAGATAATCCTTCCATTTCAGTTGAGGTGCTCCTCGAGAAAATTAATGAAGCCACTAATATGGAGATGGAAAGGGAAGAGAAGCAAAAGAAATCCCAGTCCAGCAGTTCAATGAAAGGGAAAGAATGTCAGTCCAACGCCATACAGTGTCCTCAAGAGCCAAGTGTCCTGACAACGACTGCTGACACAACACCTCAGGCGAGTAACCCAACGAGTCAACAACTGTCTAAGGACAACTATGAACTGGAAAAGCTGATACTACAGATGCAAAAAGAGATGATAGAGATGAAGACACTTCTCCGACATCCGGGAACCCGACAAGATCGCGAAATCAGAGGGCCTCATGTAAGAGTCGGTATGAGCAATGGACGTTGTCAAACCTGTAAGAGGACTAACCAGAGAAGTGCAGGTCATCACTGCTTCAACTGTGGTCAATATGGACATATAGCAAGCTACTGCCAAACACCCGGAGCAAATCAGTTAAACGGAAAAGGGTTGCAGTCAAGGGACCGACAGTAACCTGTGCTAGAGCCCTCCCTGGGTCCCAAAGTACAACTTGTGTTGGTAGGAAGCCAGCAAGCTTCCAAACCACCGTGGGAGAGAAGAAGGTCATCGCAACCAAGGTTTTGGGAACTGTCAAATGGTTTAATGTGCGAAACGGATATGGTTTTATCTACAGGGACGACACCAAGGAAGATGTATTTGCACTACCGACTGCCATCAAGAAAAACAACCCTATGAAATACCTTTGCAGTGTAGGAGATGGAGATACTGTGGAGTTTGATGTAGTGGAAGGTGAAAAGGGTACAGAAGCAGCAAATGTAACTGGTCCTGGTGGGGTTCCAGTCCAAGACAGTAAATATGCAGCAGACTGTAAACATTATAGCCGTTATCCACGTTGCAGAGGAGGTCCTTCACTTAATTACCAACCAAACTACCAAAACAGTGAGATTGGAGAGAAGCCTGAGGAAGAGGAAATTGTACCTGAAGGAGATGGTCCTAACGAACAGCGTCCGTACCGCAGACGGTGTTACCCACCTTACTATCTGCGAAGACCATATAGACAAGGCCAAGTTTCAAAGACTCCTAAACCAGCTACGCAGACGTCTGAGGGAATATCAGAAGATTAATCGGATCTTGAACAAGAACAATGGAGATCATTCATCCCTGTAACCCAGAGAGATCACACAAGGGAAGACATAGACTTAAATCCTGAAGCGGCAGAGTTCTACCCTCGCCAGTTGGAAACGTGTGAGGAAAGAACAGAGGAAAATAGAGATGAAATTACAGTGGAAACAACCGAGGACGCACCTATGGTTCAACCTGAACCAACTACATGTTCATCAGGAGACCCAGAAAAAGTAAACTCTTCACCTGAAAAATCAACAGGGACAGTTGACAGCGACGAAGACAAGTTTGAGGACGATTCAGATACCTTTCTGCTACGCCGGATACAGCTCAGCAGGAACAGGAGACAGCCGTAAGTTCTGACTTACGACACTTTGGGTCAACCCAGGAGTGTTGCCAGAAATGCAGCAGTACAGGTCATAGACTGTGTTTCTACACTACCTGTTTGCACTAGCTGGTACCTAAGCCCAGACTGTTTTGCTAAGGACTCCAAAGTTGGTACTTGTATCTATGCCTATAACGCTATGGTTTATGAATGTTCACTGAAATGTTAGATGTTATGTTCTGTGGTTAACAAAAGGACATTTCTTGCATTCTTACTGCCGACATTCCAAGTTAAATATTTTCCAGTGATTGAACAAGTTAGAAACTAAAGTCGCTCCATCAACTCTTGTCTGCAATAATTTATACAACCCTGTGTTAAAGAGGTTTACTAATGGGTTGGCTATAGGCAACAACATGTCACCAGGCTCCATAGCGCTGTGGACCTAGTGGGAAGCTGTGACATAACTGGGAGTAGATGTCGCAGGGAAGTTGGTTCCTCAAGTAATTGTATTACTACTTAACCTTGGCTCCCTATAGTTGTTGTGAGATAAGTAAGAGAAAGGTTCTTATATTAAAGTCTGTGTATGTCTGGGATGACATAAAAGTTTGTGGGGGAGAGTGTATGTCAAAATCAGTTACATTATAAAGTAAACTAATGACATTTCTTTTAAATCACCAGTAGATGGCAGCAGAGTTAAAAGCCTGAATGATGAGCACGTGTTCATGCAAGATGTTTCCCTTAGCAGGGAGGAACAAAAAAAAGCAGACGTTCTGTTTCTGGTAGGAAGTATTCAAAGTACAAGTCCTACCAGAACTGAAGTCATGCTTTATGTGTTGCAGGTAAGAGGGAGCATATCGAGGGTTATAAACAGGGCAAAAGTGATTAAATTCACATCCCTGTAGTTAGAAAAGGCTGTTGCTACTGCTGGGAATTAGATCAGACAGTATATAGATGTCAGTGGGTTGTGATGTGTAATAGAGCACCAGCATACAGAGAATGTGATGTATCTCATGTGACTAGATTATATTGTATTGCACCATTAGCCTACTATAATGTAGATTTAGTAATCATATATCTGTATATGTTTAATTGTTTATTATTCTCGATAAGGACGTTATTCCTGGATAGGTGAATGTTACTCTAGATGTCTAAATGTGTATTAATGTATAAGCAAGTATTCAAAGAACAATCCTACCAGAACTGAAGTCATGCTTTATGTGTTGCAGAAAACGGTTTAATAAAAACACTTCTGGTTTCACCCAGCCCTCTCCCTTTGCATTTATTGACCATACTTTCAGCATATGTGCAACATAGGCTCTTGGTGGATTAATAAAACGCTCAATATCCACAGCCACACTGACCCTACAATCAAGATAGATTTCTATCCTTCCCCGGTAAGCTGAGCATGTGAAGGGTGTTCACCATCAAACAAAAACTGATACAATTACATTGTTGGTATATTTAATATATAAGCACTAGGGCATCATATATGCCCTCCAAACCACGAACTTACTCAAGTAAGAGGATTTAAGGGAGAAGGTACAGATAATGATTGCTTCAGTGCAATAGAAGGCAATATTAATCCAAATCACTGACCCTAAACTCCCCATGATTTCTGCACTATCCCTAGATTTAAAACCCCATATGTATATAAATGCGTTAGAGAGGCAGAAGGCAGCCAAATACAACAGTGCCCAACAAGGTGAAAAAAAAGGGAAAAAAAAATAAATGGATGACGATAGCCACCCCTATATACAGGTGCTACAAGTCAAAATCTCAAAATGAAGACATAATGATCTGCTAAAAACAATCAGACATTACTGCACCTGACAACTCATACGGCTTTATAAGTGCTGTAGATACTCATAAATTATAAGCTCACAGGATGTTTGGCTGAGCACTTGTTTCAAGTGCTGTTTTGGCAGGACAATTATTCTAGGGCAGGGTCGTTTGCACCTAATGTATCTTTATTTGTTATGTCTCGCGTTTGTGCTTACCGCATACTTGTAACTGTAACTGAACACCAGCAATGCTTTATGTGGACTTTTTAGCCGGGTTTTCATCCTTACATGTGCCTCCATCCCACGCCTGCAGGGCCGGATTTACCATTAGGCATTGTAGGCATGTGCCTACAGGCGCCTGCCACAAGGGGGCGCCTTGCTCTGTGTTTAAAATAAAAAAAAGGATTTTTTTAATTTTTGTTTACAATTTGCAATAATTTAGACCACAGTATCTCTGGAGCCCTAAGGGCTAGATGGACATATGAGGTATAATTGGAAAGGTCAGCTTATAGCCTTTTCATTGATACCAAATTTAACCAGGTTAGATTTATGTAAAAATAAAATATTTTTTAAAATAATATTTTTCTCTTTTTTCTAACACGGCACTATTATTCAGTTTACAGTTATACAGTGAACAGTGATGCTGCACTAACTCACCTCATTTACCACACTGCCAGCAACTGTGTATCTGGTGAAGCAATGCATTGTTTAATTCAAATCCTAGACCGTGGCGCTGCAGTGAGGAGGGACAGGGGAACTTTGGAAACTGCATCCCTAAATTGTACACCGCACAAGGTTAAGTGAGGTGTCATTGGAAAGGACAGAGTCTAGTCTTTACTATGATACCAAACATGACCATGCAATTTGTAAAAATAAAAAAAATGAAAAAATAAATGCAAAATTTTTTTGGGTTCTACAGCAGAGGCAATATATGCTTTTACATATAAAACAAACAATGCTGCTGCATTCACTGCCCTCCTCCTTTAACCATTCTACCCCACTGACTCCCTCACTCCCTGCCTCCTCTTCTACTATGTCTTCCTTTTCTCCGGTCTCGGAGGAGGATGTAACAGAACTACTTATGTCCTCCTACCTGACCACGTGTCCACTTGATCCTATCCCCTCCCACCTTATTCAGCCTGTCCTACCAGTTACCGTCCCTGCTTTGACACCTATTTTTAACCTCTCCCTCTCCTCTGGAATATTCTCCTCTGTATTCAAACCTGCTTTGATCACCCCATTCTAGAAAAGACATCTCTTGATCCTACCTCCCTCTTGAACTACTGTCCCATCTCTCTGCTCCCCTTTGCCTCCACAATCTTAGGACGTCTGGTCAATAACCAGCTCACCAGTTTTCTTGCTGCTCTACTCAATCCGCACCAGTCTAGCTTTCGCTCCCAACAATCTACTGAGACTGCTCTGACCAAGGTGACTAATGATAGCTACCGCTGAAACGAAAGGTCACTTCTCCCTCCTTATTCTTTTTGACCTTTCCGCTGCATTCAACACTGGTGATCACCCTCTCCCGCTCCTCACGCTGCGTCAACTTGGCCTCAGGAACATCACTCTCTCCTGGTCCTCTTCCTGTCTTTCTTTTTGCTTCAGTGTCTCCTTCCCTGGTGTCTCTTAACCACAAGTTCCTCTTTCAGTTGGGGTACCTCAAGGCTCTGGTCTGGGTCCTCTACTCTTCTCTATCTATACCACCTCTTTGGACAACCTCATCTCTTCCTATGGATTCCAATATCATCTCTATGCTGACGACACCCAAATCTACCTATCGGCTGTCTTCGACTGGATGACTTCCCCTTTCCTAAATCTCAACCTCTCTAAAACTGAACTTCTCATCTTCCCTCCCTCTAAAACCTCCATTCCTGCACCAGTTTCTCTTCAGGTGAATGGTGGCATCATTACTTCTACCTCTCAAGCTCCATTGCCACAGGGTCCTCTTGGATTCCAATCTATCCTTTACTCCTCACATTCAGTCTGTAACTATATCCTGCTACTTCCACCTAAACAACATTGCACGTCCCTTTCTTAATCCAGACTCTACTAAAATGCTCATCCAAGCTCTTATTATCACCCGCCTTGACTACTGTAACCTCTTTCTCTCTGGCCTTAAGAGATCCCAAATTCTGCCGCTGCAGTCTGTAATGAACGCCTGTGCCAGACCCATACACCTCACCTCCTGCACCTCTCACACCTTACCTCTCTGTCAATCTCTACACTGGCTCCCTGTTTCTTTTAGAATCCAATTCATTATACTGGTGCTCACAAACAAAGCTCTCCATATCAGCGCCGCTGCCTACATCTCCTCCCTTATTAGCAGGTACATCCCATCCCGACCACTTTGCTCGGCCAATGATCTGATGCTATCAGTTCCTCATACCCGCATCCCCCAACTTTCACCCTTCAGGACTTCTCCTGAGCTGCACCCTTTCTATGGAACTCCCTCCTACCGCAACATCATACTCACCCTTCTCTCCAGTCCTTCAAGAAGTCTCTGAAAATGCATTACTATAGAGAAGCCTATCAGCTCACTCCATAATCCCCCACTGTCATTTCCTGCTCCATCTTCCCAATCAGTCCTCATGCACCCCCCGCTACTTCAAATACCCTATTCACCCTCACCTAATGTGTCACCCCTCTCCTCTTAGATTGTAAGTTCTTGAGCAGGGTCCTCCCTCCTTCTGTTCCGTGTGTGTAACATATATGTATATTTGTTATTCTGTTTCTCCCATTGTATAGCACTTTATAAATACTTGTAACTGTAACTAATTCAACTAAGGCAACAGATTCTGCCCCTTCTTTTGATTTGAGCATGGAGAAAAACAGTTTCAGTTTTTTAAAATGTATTTTTTTAGTTTTTAGCCTCAAAACAAAAATTTTAATAGTTATTTTGACATGTTTCTTTTTTTGTTTGGGGGGTTAGGGGCGCTTCGCATTTCTGTGACTACAGGCTCCTGAGGTGCAAATCCGGCCATGCACGTCTGCATGGTTCCTAACCGGGTGTTCTACTGCTCACTGGGAATTCAGGTGCACCTTATTCTGGCAGATTACCTGTGCAGAAAAGGAAGTCGTACCCAGTGCTAGGAATGTCTGTGTGATCATTTACCTAAGGAAGTTTCCTGTACTCTTATCAGCCTGCAACCTGTTCCTAAACCGTGTTCTCCTGTCTCCTGGATATCCAGCCTCCATTGCCTTGCTACTCCGGTATCCAGCCTCTATTGCTTTGCAAAAAAAAAGGGTAGAGGTGCTCCTATCTAGATGAGTCAATTCAGGTTAATGCTGCCAACTGGGAGGTGGCACAGACTCTCGAGGGAATGTGCAGATAGCGTCAAGAAAGAATAGGGGGGTTCCTAGTGGCGCAATGGATATTACAAATGTACTTCTACTGTGATACAACACAAAACAGTATCCATGATTAGTTGCATATACCATACATATTACAAATTTGGTACAAAGTGCAGATGCAAGTTCCAGAAGGTATAAAGTGCTAGTGCAGCGGTTTTGGGTATGCGATGGTACAAAGTGCGTATGCAACAACAAGGTGCAAGCCGGTGCAGACAAATCAATATTGCGATCAAAAACAAGGTTCAAGTAACAGCGTCCAATGGAGTCCGTAGAGAGGCTATACGCCGCCGTTGGGTGCGTACTAGGGGTCCAGTGTTTCTACAGTTCCTAAGTGGATGGGTTGCGCAGCATAAGTGCTCAGAAATATTGTCAATATTACCCTTTTCCACAAGTTTGTTTGGACGTAATAATTCCTCCTATGGTCCCGATGAACTCCACAACAGGCGATATAGACGGGAGATACAAAAGGGGAAAGGTAATGGTGTCTGTGATACAGCTACTGCTCTTACCAATACGTAGGCTAATAGAGTTGGGCTACAAATAACTGAATACACCTATACTGGGATGTAAACAGGTTTATTGTGCAAAATAACAGAGTACAGATAAAATTGATTGCAGTTAAATCCCCCCCCTTTCACCCACACACATTGACTGAGGAAGGCGCTGACAGCGCCGAAATGCGTCTCGACAACCCCCCTTTCCCTCACCTTTGATGCATTTTAACTGCCCTCAATTTTATCTGTACTCTGTTATTTTGCACAATAAACCTGTAGAACTGTAGAAACACTGGACCCCTAATATGCACCGAACGGCGGCTTATAGCCTCTCTATTGCTTTGCAACTCTGGTCTCCAGATGTTCACTAAGCCTCTAGGCTGCAACTCCCCTTGGAGTATACTTTACTACTCACCGTGCCCTCAGCTATCTACATCTCAACCGTACTCTCCTGGTCTCTTGACTACTCCAGTTTCCCTTGTCTTCAACAGCAACAAGTAGTAAAGTTTGAAGACCCAGAATCTAAGACTTGCAACTCACAGCACTCTCCACAAGCAGCGTGCTATAAGATAAATAGAAAAAACACAGAGAGCATGCAGTAAATAAATACAACCTTGCCAAGGTTGAAAATCCTTGATGCAAGATGGATGGAGTAGCAAATACTTAACATATATTCACTAGAAATGGAAAACATACAAACACATCATAGCATATAACTGTATGACATTTAATCCAAAGAATAAAAATCAAGAAAGGAACCACTCACAAAAGTACTGGCACACAGTGAGTAAAAAGTGTGCAAGACAGCATATATTAAAACATCATCCGATAGTCACTGCATCTCTAGAGGGCCTCATCGGAGGAGCTGGCCAGAGAATCCTCAGTGATGTAGGTAAGGTCCAGCTGTCGGGCGATGTGGAGCCAAACGAACTCGCAGTAGGGACCAGGAACTGGCACACCCAATTCAAGCGGTGGACGGGCAAAAAAAATATAGCAACTGGCAAGTCAGCTCGACACGTTTCATCTTCCAACTTCCTCATGAGCTTTTTCCCTTGTCTTCAGCCAGCATCCAGCCTTACTGTATTTTTTCTTACCCGTCCTCATCTTTACTTAGCCCTGTGTTCTGTGAGTCTCCTTGTGCCCTTTTGTGTTCTTTGTTTCTGTTGGTGTCCATCTCTATTCCTGTCTTGCCCCTCTTGTCGCTGTCCAGTGTTTTGCTTCTTCACAGTCCAGCCTCTGCCTCCCTGTGTTCCAGACCAGCCTCTGCCTCTCTGTGCCCAAGTCCAGCCATCATCAGTATCCAGCTCCATCCCTTGTTTATTATTGTTTGCTTTGTTTTATCATATTCTAATAAGTCCATATTATACATATATATACCGGCCTCTGTCTCTGTGTTGCTGCATCCTGGGCTCAGACCCTTGTGCACCGTGACAGCTTCCTCCAGACAACGCTATCCCCTTGGGTCTCTCTCCTCCACTTTCCACTTGCTTCGCATGTGGCCATGATGCAAGCAATGATCTGAATGAGGTTACAGATTTAGCCCATCTATATTTATACCTTTTTTTTTATTGTGCCACACAGGTGCATTGATTGCAAGAATTGTTAAATTTTTGGGATTTCAGAATTTCTGTTGGTGTCAGACTTTGACTCCACTAATATGTCAGGAATATATTAATTATGACGTGTATTTTTCTTATTTTAGATATCTATATGTATATGTATTTTTGACAGTGCCTCCAATACAATGGTATAATGTGGTCATTTACTCTTAAAATAAGGATTAATAACCAATCAATGAATATACGTCTTAACAAATATATAGCACGTTATCCCAAGTTCTTTTGATGCTATGTAGATATTTTTATACACAATAAAATCAATAAAGATGATATGAGACTGCGTAACGGTAAAACAATTCAAATCAAAATTTATTCCCACGTCAAGTTTCATACAATCATATGTTATCCACTGATTAGCAAGATACAATTTCAAAAGTAATTATAGATCGTGATTCGTAGCAATACTGCGACACGCAATAATCTAATGGACAAATATTTTAGGTTTATAGACCGCACCACATATATACACGCCTCAGTTCTTAAACACCAAGTTCTAGTATATTCACTTAAACCTTTCCCATAATAAACCAATCCTCAACCTGGCTAAAAAAAACACTCAGTTACTGGGCATCACCTGCAGCACAATTTATTATTGTGGGGCCTATTCACTAAATGCAACTTCCTTCAGGGAGATACATAACACACTCGATAGGTAGACTATCTCTTCCACAGATCAATCACAGCACTTCATTCAATGTACGTTAACCCAAAACTTCCTATTGACTTACATGCATTCAATCGAAAGGGCTGCAAGATGTATATGAAAGGGGTTATGTTCGTTTTACTAATGGAGCTGATGGCACTTGATATAAAAACTATTTCACAGTTCCAGCGTATCTCACTATGGGTACACAATTGATCTTTAGATGTCCACATCCAGTATTCTTGGAATATAAATAATTTCACTAAATTATGGCGCAACTAGGCCACCGTAATAGTTTCTTCCTCTTACGCTCGTCTGCAGTAGAGTGGAAAGGCTGATATTATTCTACTGTTTAGGCTTCAACAGCAAAATGATTCATTTATATTCCTTTAATTTGTGATGGACATTTAAAGTAAGGACTATGCAATTAGAAAATAGATATCAAGTTATCCAGTTATACTTTACCATCTGGTAATGAAGATAGAATGGTATAAGATTAGGGTGTGGTCGCGTCTTATTGGAGTGGCTGATGGTATCTGCCCTTTCTCCCCTCCAAGCGTCCCTCAGGTCTCCCCCCAAGCTTTCTTTCAGGGTCTTTTTCCTCCTTTTTTCCTCTCTCTGGAGTATCCCCTCTATATAGTGGTTTCCCGCCCAGTTTTAGCTCTAGCCCATCACTATGTGGCCTCATTTGATTGGAGGATATATATATTCATTAACTCCAGGGGTCTGTCCAGGTGTTATATTACCTGGCCAGCAGATGGCGCTCTCAGATCAACCATCAACCTTCTACAGGAATTAATTTATATATGTAATCAATCGTTAATGTTTGGAGGTCATTTTATACTATATCCCAGGACTCCATGGGTTTATTTAACAATATCAATATTATTGCTTTTGTTGAATCGCCGGCATATTTCGCTGCGGCGTGCATGCATCTCATACACCCCTTATTTATATCCAGAGATATGTGTGTATGAGGTGATTCTGCAGACAGGCATTCCTTCATTCATTCGTGACATATTCCTGAAAATTCATTCATAATTAACAGACTTAATCTGTTTTAGAAATGTTAATACACAAGACATTTGTTATGTAATAATCAATTAAATGTGGTATGGCCTCTATCTTTTATACAGTTGTGTTCAAAATTATTCAACCCCCAATGCTGTAAAGGGTTTTAGGGAATTTAGTGTACATTTGTAATTGTATTCAGAATGAAATCATACAAGGACTTTTTAAAGAACCATATGCAACTAAAATGACATCAATTGGTTTTGTAATACAGTAGTAAATGTTTCTTTTGTGAATTCTTCAATGACACAATTATTCAACCCCTTAAAGACTACCACTCTGAAGAACAGAGGTTCATTCAAGTGTTTTCAATCAGGTATTGAAAACACCTGTGGATGTCACGGAGCAGCAATAAAGCATAATAAGCACCAATTAGGCAGCTTTAAAATGACTGTGATACTCAGCTCCTTCTAGACATTTACTGGTGTGGTTACAAACATGGTGAAGTCAAGAGAATGGTCCAGGAAGACAAGAGAAGAGGTGATTACTCTTCACAGGAAGGGCAATGGCTATAAGACGATTGCAAAGATGTTAAACATACCAAGAGAGACCATAGGAAGCATCATTCGCAAATTCAAGGCAAAGGGCACTGTTGAAACGCTACCTGGTCGTGACAGAAAGAAGATGCTGACTTCGACTGCTGTGTGCTACCTGAAGCGTAGAATGGAGAAAAGTCCCCGTGTGACTGCTGAGGAACTGAGAAAAGATTTGTCAGATGTGGGTACGGAAGTTTCAGCTCAGACAATACGGCGCACACTGCGTAATGAAGGCCTCCATGCCAGAACTCCCAGGCGCACCCCCTTGCTGTCTCCAAAGAATAAGAAGAGTCAACTGCAGTATGCCAAAAGTCATGTGGACAAACCACAGAAGTTTTGGGATAGTGTTCTGTGGACTGATGAAACAAAATTAGAACTGTTTGGGCCCATGGATCAACGCTATGTTTGGAGGAGGAAGAACAAGGCCTATGAAGAAAAGAACACCTTGCCTACTGTGAAGCATGGCGGGGGGTCAATCATGCTTTGGCGCTGTTTTGCTTCTGCAGGTACAGGGAAGCTTCAGCGTGTGCAAGGTACCATGAATTCTCTTCAGTACCAGGAGATATTGGATGACAATGTGATGCAGTCCGTCACTAACCTGAGGCTTGGGAGACGTTGGACCTTTCAAGAGGACAATGATCCCAAGCATACCTCCAAGTCCACTAGAGCATGGTTGCAGATTAAAGGCTGGAACATTTTGGAGTGGCCATCGCAGTCACCTGACTTAAATCCGATTGAGAACCTCTGGTGGGACTTAAAGAAAGCAGTTGCAGTGCGCAAGCCTAAGAATGTGACTGAACTGGAGGCTTTTGCCCATGACGAATGGGCGAAGATACCCGTAGATCGCTGCAAGACACTTGTGTCAAGCTATGCTTCACGTTTAAAAGCTGTTAGTACAACATCCTTTTACAGTTATAAGTACTAAGATTGAATGTCACTTGGGGGTTGAATAAAACTGATAATGATGTGAGCACAGAAAAGACATTTGTGGTTATTTCATTATAAATGTTATGTTATATTTGTCTGACCTACACGTGTCTCTTTGATTTAATTGTAAGCAAGATGACTGAATGATCAAAATCAATGTCAAACTGGCCAAAACACTCAATTTCAGTGGGGGTTGAATAATTTTGAACACAACTGTAAAATACCAAGATTATCTATTATAGCTGACCACATAAATTAATTATTCAAATACCATATAGTGTTAGATCCTATCTCCTAATAATATAGCATTACAAACTGATTATTCAGATAATATAACATTGTTAAAAACAGAAAATCATTTAACCTTTTCTGAGTTTTTTATTCTACAGGTTATGCAATCCATTGTCTAAAGTTTATATGGCTCCAGAGCTTAGATCTGACCAAATAAACACAATGCCCCGAAATACATACACTAGGTTAAGATCAGCTGCCCATTGTGTTCCTTTACTTCAAAGTAATGTGATCTAACATCTGTTTTTTTTTACAACCAGAATCAACTAGGACCGTTTCTGAACAATGGATGTTTCTTCCCTTGTTTGCTGAAAGATAACGAATTTAGCTTGTCCATTGTCTAGAAAGCAGAAGTGTTGTTACATTTTAAACTCACAGACAAATTGCCTGTGTGAAGCAATTCTTGGCTGTCATGTATACAGTCCAGCGAAATATAGAAATTTCATATCTGAACTGGTCTGACATTGGCTAATATTTTTTTTTATTCAACTGGTGGATTTCTCAAGGCCAGTTCCGTAGTCTCCGTTGCTCTACTGTGGTCTTCAGCGACGTTTGACAACATTTTTATGAGGCTTCAGCGATTCCATCTTCAGCACACTACCATTTGTTAATAGACCATTGTGAGTTTTATTGCTGTGGGTTCTGTGAAATGATCATGCGTACAGCACATAGCTGTCACTTTTATTTTTTAAATGGAGCTCTTTGATACAATCATACATACTGCACATTACTGTGAGGTCTATTGTGTGGATTCTGTTATATGCTCATACACATCACATCTCACTGAGTTTTGCTGCCATGGAGCCTTTTTTATATTATGGTTTTATGATTCACATATCTTTTTAATATTATTTTATAATGAATATCTGTATATGTAAAAAGGAGATAAAAAGACAAAAAGAATGGCAGCCAATAGTGTTACACAGTTTAATGCAAAAATATCAATGAAAAAACAAAAAGGAACTTACAAAACACTTGTCACAATTTACCACATGATAACTGCGCAGTAGTGCATAGTGGGAATGCAAAGGTCCTTTTAAAATAAAGCGAAATTTTTAGAACCTTTGGGTTACCCATTTGTAGATCTTCTAGGTATACTCATTCCTGATTACAAACTTTCGGGATAACTCAAGATTGCATTTTATAAGAAAGTTGCGGTGTTGCCACTGTTGTCCTCTATTAGGACCAAGGACATATGTCTGTCTAGTCTATAGCAAGCCACTTGGGAAGTAATCTATGACAAAGACCACTTGCCACGTTTCATCTTCAAGAAGACCTTATATATGTATATGCCTGTATATATGTATATATTATACACACAGTGCTTTTTTTTGTCTGCCAGTACTGCCGGTACCGGCACCTACAGGAAGGGCAGATGCGGAGGACGTCTGAAGTAGGGATGGGCCGAACTCGCTCAGGTTCGGCTCGCCGTCGAACCCGAACAATACCCAACGTTCGCTTGCGAACATAGTTCGAATCCAATGCAAGTCAATGGGACTCAAACGCTCGTTTTTTAAAGTGCCCTCCAAGAGGGCATATATGCAAGATATTTGCCATGAAAGATGTATGGGGGTCCGGGTAGTGCCCTGGGGGACAGGAAACAAGGAAAAAAGTTTTTTAAAGTTTTTAAAGGAACAGTGAGTTTTCCATGAAATAAGGGTTAAAAATAAAAACAAAAAATTCCTTCAAATATCGTGCCTAGGAGGTCCCCATAACCTGCCCATGAAGTGGCAGATTTTTTGGATGTATAGAACTATGTAAAAACCAAAAAATGACATTTTAAATGACGGTAAATGGTTTTCCTTTAATCTATCCATAAACAACTGCTTGGGGCAGCAGCCTGTATGAAAAGAGGAGACATTTTAGGACTCGCAGAACAAGTTTAGTGATTTTTTTGGCTAAATTATTGTGAAACTTATGCAGGCTTTGGATGAAAGTAAAAATAGGTGCTTTAAAATTGGGCCTTTAGAGTCGGCAACAGTGCCGTCACACAGTAACCCCTCTGAGGATATGAATCTGGTACAGGCGTCAGTGGCAGTGCACCCAAATATTGCGCCTTTGGTGGCAGGCTAGCAAGTGCCATCATACAGTAACCCCTCTGTGGTATTGTGGAAGAGTGCAGGAGTGGACCATGCGGTCCTATATTAAAAAGATATAAATCTGGTAAAGGCATCAGTGCACCCAAATATTGTGCCTTTGGTGCCAGGCCAGCAAGTGCCATTATACAGTAACCCCTCTGTGGTATTGTGGAAGAGTGCAGTCGAGGAGGTTTTGGGAATGTAGAAGAGATCCCTGATCTATTCAGTTACGTCAGCATCAGGGGAGTGATAGCTGCTGATCCAGGACTGATTCATTTTTATAAATGTCAGCTGGTCTACAGAGTCGGTGGACAGATGCACTCTTTTGTCAGTGACAAAACCTCCAGCGGCACTGAACGTCCTTTCAGAAAGCACACTGGATGAAGGGCAACCTAGTAGCTGCATAGCATATTGCTTGGGGCGGCAGTCTGTATGAAAAGAGGAGACCTTTTAGGACACGCAGAACAAGTTTAGTGATTTGTTTTGGCTAAATTATAGTGAAACTTATGCAGGCTTTGGATGAAAGTAACAATAGGTGCTTTAAAATTGGGCCTTTAGTGTCGGCAACAGTGCCGTCACACCGTAACCCCTCTGTGGTATTGTGGAAGAGTGCAGGGGTGGACCATGCGATCCTATATTAAAATGATATGAATCTGGTAATAAAATTATATGAATCTGGTAAAATGATATGAATCAGTGCACCCAAATATTGTGCCTTTGGTGGCAGCAAGTGCCTTCACACCATAAGTATCCCCTCTGTGGTATTGTGGAAGAGTGCCGGGTTGGACCCTGCAGTCCAATATTAACATGATATGAATCTGGTAATATAGGTGTCAGTGTCAGTGCACCCAAATATTGTGCCTTTGGTGTCAGCAAGTGCCTTCACACTGTAAGTAACCCCTCTGTGGTATTGTGGAAGAGTGCCGGGTTGGACCCTGCAGTCCAATATTAAAATGATATGAATCTGGTAATATAGGCGTCAGTGTCAGTGCACCCAAATATTGTGCCTTTGGTGGCAGCAAGTGCCTTCACACCATAAGTAACCCCTCTGTGGTATTGTGGAAGAGTGCAGGGTTGGACCATGTGGCCAAATATTAAAATTATATGAATCTGGTACAGGCGTCAGTGCACCCAAATATTTTGCCTTTGGTGGCAGCAAGTGCCCTGATAGCTGACTGTCAGTGACTGAGAAGACACGGAATACAATTCACAGAAATTTTATGGAAGTATGTGACACCCCCTGATAGCTGACTGTCAGTGACTGAGAAGACACACTTTCCACCAATTCCCAGATATCTGCAACAAGTGAGCCCCCCAAATTGCTGCTGTCAGTGACTGAGAAGACACACTTTCCACCAATTCCCAGATATCTGCAACAAGTGAGACCCCCCCAATAGCTGTCACTGGCAGTGAGAAGACACACTGACAGAACAATCTCCTTTCACTCCTGCAGAAAAACACGTGCTGGCTGGGCTGGGTTGAAAGCCTTATATAGTGTGCTGTGGGACGTAGCTCTGTGAGCCCATGATTGGGCAAAAGTTGCCCAATCAGGACTCTGAGCCGTGATTGGCATAGTCTTGCACCTGTCTTGTGGTCAGGTCCGAGGCTCTAGCCAATTACAGGCTTCAGGGAAGTGGAAAACTGCATTGTGGTCCATAGTGGTGCATTGTGGGTGAACTCGAGACGAACACGCGGAAATGTTCGCAGTTCGCAAACTATCGAACATGCGATGTTCGATGCAAACTCTCAAACGCATCGAACCGAACGCCCATCCCTAGTCTGAAGCCCATTGTGAAAGCGCCACTGACCGGCGACAGCTCATACACACCGCATATTGCTGTGCGTTTTACTGCTCTGGAGCTCTGTGATTCGCTCATAAACAGTGCACATTATTGTAAGGTTTATTACTGTGCAGCTCCGTGATACTCTCATACACACCTCACATTACTGTGCGTTTTATTGCTGTGGAGATCTGTGATAAGCATGCATTTGTATTGGTGGGAATAGTTTGAGGGGGGCAGCAGCAGCAGCATTTCATCTTTTGGACCCAGGCAACGTCATGCCCTGGCTCTATACATTGGTTGCATGCTGGCGTGTGTCCTCTATTTATTAGCTTCATATGCAAGCGTACGCCATCATTTCATTTTCTGCTCGTGCCTGATGCTTTATGACGCTTCGTGGTGAGTACCCCATTTTTTTTCTTAGAAAATATATTTTTTATATAATGTAAACCAGAAGCCACCCTCAGCGTATTATATAATTTCCAAAAGAATCAGAAGATGATTATGCATATACTGTATGCATCATGTATAATATAATATGCAGGTGATGGGGATAGTTACAGTGCACAAATAACAGATAGGGTTATTATTATCCTTTATAGCGCCACAAATTTTGCAGCACTTTACAAGATTAGTGTACTGATTGAATGTCCTGAAAAAAAAAGTGTTATCTGTTTCCAATATGAAGATGGTATTCTTGTAGTGAGGTGAATAAAGGAAGGTAGGGGAGTGACAGTTATTAGTTGTTATATTTATACATTTTATATTTACATTTTATATTGTATTATCATTAAACTGAAAAGCACAAAATAATAAAAGTTCCTTTGTAAAACTTTCATCTATGCACTAAACATCCCTTACATTGGCTTTCTTTCCTGGCTCAGGGCTTGAAGTTTTCTCTTTTTACCCAACTGCCCTTTTCCTTCTTCCCTCTATAAAAACCTTAAAACGGCTTTTCTGATTACCTGATAGGCCATTTAATCCTCAGGAAATATTCCTTTGTTACAATTTCAATGAGAATTACTTGAAATAATCCTTTTCTTCTGTGTGCTTGGTGCTGTTTCAGTTTTAAATTCTGACTATTTCTTTTTGAATCTGTAAGTAAAACGGACATTTAATCAATGTCTGTTTTGAGATGCTATGGACTAGTAGTGTATCTCTCCTGTCTTGAGAAGCTTTTGTGTGAATAGTCCTTTTTTCATTTCTAAAAAAAGTGTTGTTGTATGTGCACAGAATGTAAAGACATATAAAACAATACTTAGGCATAAAGAAAATACTTATGATCCTATATTTAGTTAACTGCTATCATAGCATTTTTTTCAACAAAAATCGCTTGGTATTGTTTGCAAATATTTTGGGAAAGAAACTGTTCTGCCGGTAAGAAGCTTAAAAGTTGATTTGAACCACAACAGTTAATTCTAAAACAAGAAAAGATAATTGAAGTTATATAAATCTTCTCTTGCTCTTAGGCCCCGTTCACACCTAGCCGTTTTAACGCGCGTTCGTGCACGCTTTAAAACGCATGAATGGGGAAATCCCATGCTTTGCTATGCGTTTTAAAGCGCGCAGGAACGCGCATTAAAACAGCCGACACAAAAAAACGTTCGGGAGCTTCTTTTCGGGCATACAGCAGCACGTTCGTGGCCATATCATAGCCGCGAACGTGTTGCAATGTGCGTTCGAGCGTTTTTCTGTATGCGCGAACGCGCGTAAAAAGAAAACCGTGCGCATTGCACGACGCAGCGCTACGCCTGGGTGTGAACCCAGCCTTATGTTAAAGAATAACATGTAAGAATGTTAAGCATATGTTCTTTATTATGTATCAATGAAAAATGTAAAACCTGTGTGCCTTCTCAATGGGGATACTGTTAACCCATGGCTCTGTTACTCAAAACATTGGTACTCACATACAAAGCTCTCCATAACCGCATCCCTGACTACATCCCTTATTAACATGTACATCCCATCCCGACCAATGAGATGATGCTATCAGCTTCACGAACCCTCACCCCCAACTACCACCTTCAAAACTTCTCCCGAGCTGCCCCCTTTCTATGGAACTCCCTCCCCCGCAACACCAGACTCTCCCCGTCTCTCCAGTCCTTCAAGAAGTCTCTGAAAACACATTACTTTAGAGAAACCTATCATCTTACTCCGTAATCCTCCTCTGGTCATTTTCTGCTGCATCTTCCCACATAGCACTCCGATATTTCACATTCTCTATTAACCCTCACCTAGTGTGTCACCCCTATCCTCTTAGATTGTAAGCTCTTGAGCATGGTCCTCTCACCTACTTTTTGGTGTGTTTAACCTGTTTGTTTATTTGTTGTTCTGCCTCCCACTGTACAGCGCTACAGAACTTGTTAGCACTTTATAAAAACTTCTAACTGTAACTCTGCAAAACAGCACAATCTAAGACAGGATAAAATGCTTCCTCAAGGAAAAGAGTAGTGGGTTTATTAACTCCTTCAATACCAAGCGATGTTTGTTGAAAAAAATGCTATGATAGCAGTTAACAATTAAACATAGGGTAAAAAAGAAGTTTTGCACATACATTGTTATTCTAAGATAGTTTAAAAAAATTAAAGTAATGTTAGTTTTCTTATTTTAAAATTTCCATCTATTAGTTTCCTTTACAGAGATATTGTTGAAATGTAAGATTCTGATATCTGGATGGAGTTTTCCATCTTCAACAATTTCAAATAGGGTCTGCATTATTATCATACAGGCAGAAACAACCTTTCTGGTAGATACAGTAACTGTGATAAAGATTAGGGATGTGCAATTCGTTTTGTCCCACATTGAATTTTGTACGATCTTTCGAGAATTTTGTACGAATTTTGTACGTTCTTTCGGGAGCATTTCTGAAAGGAAATATCGGCCACCCGAAATTACGAACTCCAAAGTTTCAACATAAATGAAATCATTTCGCTATGAGACCTAAACAAATTAAAATGGAAACTCAAATGATACGAAATGCTGAAAAAAACGGAAGAAAACTATCAAAAACGAAATCAATTTCGTAACGAAATGAACTGAAACGAAAAAAAAAAGTAACCAAAGTGATCTGACATGAAAAAAAAGGAACAAAATCATCTAAAATAAAAAAACAAAGCCGAACAGGCCACTTTTTAATTAATGCAGAGGCTGTCTGTGCCCCTACATAAAAAATGTTACTGGTCACTTTATAATTATTGCAGATGCTGTGCCCCTATATAATATGTATTATAGGTCACGTTATAATTAATGCAGTTGCTGTCTGTGCCCCTATATAATATGTATTACTGGTCACTTTTTAATTAATGCAGATGCTGTGCCCCTATATAATGTGCTGTGCCCCTATATAATATGTATTACTGGTCACTTTTTAATTAATGCAGATGCTGTGCCCCTATATAATGTGTATTACAGGTCACTTTATAATTAATGCAGATGCTGTGCCCCTATATAATATGTATTACATGTCACTTTATAATTAATGCAGATGCTGTGCCCCTATATAATATATATTACATACAGGTCACTTTATAATTATTAATTAATGCAGAAGCTAGTCTTTTTTTCCACCATAATTTTCATATTTTGGCATTTTTGGGGAATTTTTGGGTGAAAACCTAAAGATTAACCCAAAAATTCCCAAAAATGCCAAAATAATCCTTACAAATAAATAAATGCAGACACTTCTTGCTGTAAGTGAAAAAAATAAATGCTTTAAGATTAGTGATGAGCCGAACACCCCTGTGTTCGGTTCGTATCCGAACAGCCGAACGGCCGAAATGTTCGAATACGAACTCGAACACTATGTAAACCAATAAGGGCCGGACACGCAAAATGTTTTTCCAGTTCTCCTAAATGTACCGGTGGCTGCCGGTACATTTAGGAGACCTGTGGCTGCGGCCTCCAGCCCCCGTAACTCACCTGTCCTGCAGCTGTCCCAGCCTCCTGTTCCCCCGGTCCATCAGCTCCTCTGATCCGTCTGGCCGCGGCTCCTCTCTGCCCCACGTCTTCATGCTGAATGATCTGATTGGGCAAAGTTCTGCGCCTGACCTGGACTTTGCCCAATCAGGGCTCTAATTCAATATTGAGCCCTGATTGGGCAAAGTCCAGGTCAGGTGCAGGACTTTGCCCAATCAGAGCTCAGCATGAAGATGAGCTTTAACCAAGCTCTGATTGGTTAAAGTCTTGCACCGACTTTAACCAATCAGAGCTTGGTTAAAGCTCTGCCCCAAGCCTCATCTTCATGCTGAGCTCTGATTGGGCAAAGTCCTGCACCTGACCTGGACTTTGCCCAATCAGGGCTCAATATTGAATTAGAACCCTGATTGGGCAAAGTCCAGGTCAGGCGCAGGACTTTGCCCAATCAGATCATTCAGCATGAAGACGTGGGGCAGAGAGGAGCTGCGGCCAGACGGATCGGAGGAGCTGACGGACCGGGGAACAGGAGGCCGGGACAGCTGCAGGACAGGTGAAATACGGGGGCCACAGCCACAGGTCTCCTAAATGTACCAGCAGCCGCCGGTACATTTAGGAGACCTGTGGACGCATTTTTTATTCTGGAATGTCTGCAGTCGAACAAACAGCGAACATCCCATAATGTTCGGTGTTCGCCGAACACTTGAACGGCCAATGTTCGATTCGAACTCACGTTCGAATCGAACCGAACGCTCATCCGTATTTAAGATATATTTAATAAACAGTTAAATACGGGGATTTTTTTAACATTGAAAGCTATGATGGAAAAAAGGCTAGTTTCTTTAAAATAACTTGCTGTAAGTGAAAAAAATAAACGGTTTAATAAATATTTAAGCATTTATTACTCACAAAAACGGGAAAAGAAATAAACAGAATAACCCATTGAAACAGACTGCTGAATCGACCCGAACTGACGAAACCCAATGAGCTGAAACAGAACTAAAACCTACAGAAACAACCCGAAAAGAGAAAAAACGGGCAGAAAAAAACCCCTGGACCGAACAGAAAAAAAAACAGCGTGCACATGCCTAATAAAGATAACTTAAAAAATGGCCAGATCTCCTGCTTATGGGGATTTTTAGTGATCATAATGAGATTATTAGTAATGCAGCTTCCAAAAAATGCCAAAGTCCTGACTGACTCATCAACACCCAGCTCAAACCGTTTAAACTAGGAACATAAAATTTTGAAGGTACATTGGTTTTATGACATAGGCACCCACTAAGAAAGGATTTTTGGAAATTCTGCCCCTTAAGGGGTGTGAATATTTTAAACAGGATACCTATATCTCAAAAAACAGAAGCTGTTACAGCTGTGAAAATTGGTATTTAGATTAATCTTGAAAAATAAACAAAACACATATTTTACTATTTTCCGAAAATCCGGTGAAAAATGGGGTTGAATACTTTTATCAGTATACCTATAGTTCAAAAACCAAAGATGTTACAGGTGTGAAAATTGGTATTTACAATCTTTGTGAAAAATAAAAAAACATGTGTTTTACCATTTTCTGAAAACTCAGTTGACAGACTGGATCAGCATATCAGAGGGATGCTGTTACTTCACACAGGATAGAGTCTCTATTGGGCTCCTCTCACTGCCAGGGCTCACATACTCCCTCATTACTCCAGCATGTCTGCTTCCCTCTCACAATCAGGGCTTGTACACTCCCTCACTGCTCCAGCGTGGGAGAACCTGTGATATTATTGCGGAACCTCAACTGACGTAAGCTCTTTAATGGCACCAGATTTGAAGTAAAAGCAGTCCACAGAAAAGTGATTGAGGCTACGGTGCCAATGAGTTTTGGCTGGGTGAGTCGGTGTTCATTCCACAAATACCTCTTATACCTTTAGAATACCCATTTCAATTCAAAAGACTTCAATTCACCCTAAAGGTTTGTTTCACGATCACCATCAACAAATCTCAGGGATAGAGTTTGAAGGTAGCGGGAATTAATCTAAGAGAAGTCTGCTTCTCACATGGGCAGTTTTACGTATCCTCTTCCCAGGGCCGGATTTATAACTAAGCAGAGTAGGCATGTGCCTACAGGCACCTGATACAAGGGAGCGCCTAACTCTGTAGAAAATATTTTTGTTTTGTTTATTAAAAACTTTTAGCCAACTGTATCTCTGGAGCCCTAAGGGCTAGAGGGACATGTGAAGTATCATTGGAAAGGCCAGAGTATGGCGTTTCCAGTGATACCAAATACAATCAGATTAAAAAAAAAGACAAAATATTATTCAGTTTACAATTATAAAGAGAAGAGTGATGTTGCACTACCTCACCTTCTCATTTCCCACACCACCAGCAAGTGTGGAGCTGATAATGTAATGCATTGTTTCATCGACAACCTAGACCGTGGCGCTGCAGTGAGGAGAGACAGGGGGACTTTGGAACCTGCATCTCTGAATTGTACAGAGCACAAGGTTAAGTAAGGTATCATTGGAAAGGTCAGAGTTTGGTCTTTACAATGATACCAAACATGAGCATGAAATGTGTAAACATGAAAAACTAAAAAAAAGTAAATGCAAAATGTATTTATTTTCTCTGTTCAATGTCAGGGGCAATATATGCTTTTACTGTACATATAAAACAAACAATGCTGCTGCACTAACTCAACTAAAGCAACAGATTCTTCCCCTTCTTATGATTTGATGCAAAGAGAAACAGTTTTTTCAGTTTTTTAATTATTATTTTTTTAAATTTTCTAGTTTGCCCAAAACTAAAATTTTATAAAGTCATTTTGGCATGTTTCATTTTTTCTGTTTGGGGAGGTGGGGGTAGGGGCACTCCAAATTTCTGTGCCTACAGGCTCCTGAGATGCAAATTCGGCCCTGCCTGTTCCAGAGTGAGCTCACCTAACTCTCTGCTGATCCGAGCACCTGAAAGAAGGACCACTAATTTAGTTTACAAAGATGTAATCAGTTTTTTTTTCTATGTTCCAGATGCCAAAAAACTAAATTAAAGGTTTATCCTAGGATTACCCGGGTAATCCTGACATTACCCAGGCGTCATTTGTTAGATTTTAATTTCCTGTAAAATATAATAAATATTTTGTCTTGAAAAGCCTGTTCTTATAAAATGGGCTGTGAAATTCCCCCCCTCCATTTTTGTTAGTGTCAATACTGCATAGACCGTTGTTCCTTCTATAGGATATGAGCTGTGGCCGATTTCCTGTTATGTTCAGTGCAGGAAAATGTGCACAGAAGCGGGAAGATGGGAAAAGGATTTCTTGTGAACCATATATGGTAGTAAGTTAACTGAGTGGCTAAACTTTGATGTTGTAATGTATCTGTACACTGATTGGCTATAAATTCTGTGAATTTTAATAAATAGATCTGGCTTAACGAGGAAAGCTAGACTTCTGAGAAAGACCAACACAGTCTTGTGATTGATTCTTTTTGGGGGTCTCCGCCATGGCGTAGCGCAGCTCTTACTTCGGTTTTGATATATAAGAAGAAACTTGGAAAAGGTTTATGGTAATTATAATGAAAAATTGAGCAAAAGTTTGAAGTGAAATGAAATTTCGGACTTTACCCAGGTAATCTGCAAAATATCCAAACGCCTCTGGGTACTCCGCTTTTCTTGGGTTTTCAGCAGGTTACAGTTATCTGAATTCTGAGGATTATCTGGATAAAGCTGCAAACTGTTATCTGACTGATAACAAAATTGTGTGTTTTTGTTATTTTTAATGAAATTGGATCCACAGTCACAAACCACACTAAATAACTGTCATGTAACTCTGTGCACTAATTGTCTGAAAATTAATTTATGAAGATAAGGATATTATATAAAGAGTAACCTAATGGTTATTATCAGGGTTATTCAAAGAGAATCGAAAAGTCACTGCATGTTCGTTGACTTTTCGATCTCTTCAATTCGGTGCAAATCGGCTTTCCCATTTCGGCGACCCTGCGGTGTATTCAGCAAGCACCACAGGGCTGTCGAAGTGCAATGAAAAGCTGCCGAAAACCCGCCGAAAACCTGGCGAAAACCCGGCGAATGCACGCCGAAAACCTGTAAAAACATCTGGATTAACCCGTCGAAGACGCCTGAAAAACCCGAGCAGGAGCCGATCACACGCAGCGAAGCTTCTGGAAAAAGCCGAGACCGCAGAAGAAGGCAGTGAATAAGTTAGGAAAACAGTTTGCATGAATGATTGAAAAGTGAAACACTGTTTGCAAAGAAACTACTGAGCGAAAATGTCTGAAATTTACATATGAGGTCCAGGGAATGATAATAAAAAGGGCTGTTACAGAAAAAATAAGTAAAGTTAAAAAAAAAAAAAGAAAAATGCTTAAAATGTCCTAAAAAATCTATAAATAAAGAGACTCTTTACTGCAGAATTTTATAATGAACGGTTTATTAGATATTTAATTAAAACGGGAATATTTTTAACATTGAAGCCTATGGGATTCTCCTGAATAAACCTGCCGAATTAAACCACCGAATGGCAGGCCATTTCGGGAACCTTTCACTGCTGGTTTGTGTTCTCTGAATAGCCGAAGCAGTGCTCTTTTATGGGGATTTCACTGCCCTCGAACAGGCACCGAACAGGCACCGAATGTGCGGGCAATTTGCCAGGATTTGGCGTATTGCCTGCTCTCTGAATAGCCGAATGGCCAAAAAAGGTAACCGAACCTTTCTCCAGCCATTCGAATCTCTTTGAATAACCCTGTTTGTTTTATAAATGATATATAAGCACATATGACACATAATAAAGATCAAGTAACTCTTTCACATTCATATAAGAAACGTATTGTCACGGTCCAACCCGTGTACCTGTCTTGCACACCTGGATCTTAGAACTTTGCCATGTATCCTCCTTTTCTTGGATTCCGTTCCAGGTTTTACCCAGGCTCTGCACCTGGACCCGGCTCCTGGAGATCCAGCCTGGGTCTTTCCTTTCTAGTCCTGGACTTCCAGCTGAGAACTATCTGTGTTTAAGCCTCCTTTAATAGGCAGAGAGACCCAGCCAGCAGTGGGTCTGCATTATTGTTCTCCCTGACTGAGGTCACTTGGTTGTGTGCAAACCTGCTCTTCCTGTACAAGCTTATCCTACGTATTCAGTATCCATCTGTCTACCTGTGAATTACAGTTGTTCTCACCGTCTGACCTTTTGATCAAGGTACCGCTGTCTAGACTTATCCTTGGTGGGCCCTGTCTGCAGTCTAGGACTGCATTACCCACAATCCACTGACTCTCCAAGAACTCTCCCTGGACTTTATTGCTATTTCCTTTGTTCTTTTGCTTGCAGTTAAGGACCATTTATGTTTTATTAAAGAATCTGCATTGCGTGATTCCTGTCTGGCCTCCCCTCTGTGTCGCCGCCTGCTGGGCTCATACCAGAACCGCATACGCCTCGTGACAGAATGCAGACCCCTTCTTATTACGAGTCTGCGGTGATACAGGCGGTGGTGGCATCCATGAAAATGGCTGTGGAGAACTTCCTGCAGCAACTGGATTCTATGTTGCTTAAAGTGCTGCAAGGATTAAGGGGCACCTCACCTAAGGTGCGCTCTTCCACTTCTATGTCTGGCTGCAGGAGACCCTTGTCTGAGGAGGAACGATCCAGGAGGAGGTCTTTGGGACTGTGCTTCTATTGTAGTGTGGGCTCACATTTCATATCTGTGTGCCCTGTGCGCCCACCCAAGCCATCCCCTGCACAGACCAGAGTCAACCCTGTTACTCCGGCTTCTCAACTGGTTGCTCCTCCTGTGTCTGTGCATGCTAAAAGCAAAGAGACATTACCTGCTGAGTCCTTGCCATCAAAGTCTAAGCGAACTCCAAGTGCCAAAGCTCAACAGCACCCTGTCTCTGCCAGCCCTCGCCAAGCTACTATCAAGCCTCGCCAGGTCACAGCCAAGTCATGCCCAGTCTCAAATCCTGCCAAGTCTCGCCAAGCTGCTGTCAAGCTTCGCCAGCCCACAGCCAAGCTTCACCCAGTCTCGGCTCCTGCTAGGCCTCGCCAGGCTACCACAGTTGGCAAGTCTCGCCACACTCTGGTACCCAGATCCAAGAGGCCTGAATGTAGGGAAAACTTCTCTGTTGTGGAGAGTACAGAGGATGACTCTCTCTCTGATTACTTGGAGACCCCACCATCTGAGCTTGCTGATGTTGAACCCATGGACATGGAACCTACCTTGCCCACAGATTCAGAGCCTTATATGCCCATGGAGGTTGCTTTGACACAGTCTACGGAGGTTGCTGCCCTGCATCCCACAGGATCTCCAGTTGTCGCTGCCCTGCAACCCGCAGGATCTCAAGAGGTCGCTGCCCTGCATCCCGCAGGTTCTCCAGTTGTCGCTGCCCTGCATCCCGCAGGTTCTCCAGTTGTCGCTGCCCTGCATCCCGCAGGTTCTCCAGTTGTCGCTGCCCTGCATCCCGCAGGTTCTCCAGTTGTCGCTGCCCTGCATCCCGCAGGTTCTCCAGTTGTCGCTGCCCTGCATCCCGCAGGTTCTCCAGTTGTCGCTGCCCTGCATCCTGCAGGTTCTCCAGTTGTCGCTGCCCTGCATCCTGCAGGTTCTCCAGTTGTCGCTGCCCTGCATCCTGCAGGTTCTCCAGTTGTCGCTGCCCTGCATCCTGCAGGTTCTCCAGTTGTCGCTGCCCTGCATCCCGCTGTCACGGTTCCCGGATCCCACCACGCAGTACTTAACCCCCAACACTCCACAAAACTCAAAAGCTACCAACAGTGTAGCTGTGAATGATCCCTATCTGTCTGGTCCTTAGAATTGGCCAGGTAAACTAGCTAGACAGAAAAGGGTTAACAATACGGAGAGGAGTCAGCCGAGCCAGAATCAGGAATACAGAGTTCAGAATGGTCAAATGGAATAGCCGGGTCGGTATCAGAGCAGTAGCGTAGTACAAGAAAATAGTCTAGGGCAACAGAAGGCAGAATGGTCAGAACACAAGCAGAGGTCAATAACAGGTTAAATCAATCTAGCAGTCAGGTACAGGGAGCTCAGGTATGGATAACCACGATCTGGCAACTTCTGAAACTATACTGAGGGTTTTTAAAGACCTTCACCAGACCACGCCCCCCACTCAAGCCACACCTCATGCAATCACCTCCCTGCCTGTCTCCATTTAAACTGGGCAGTGGTCAGCGAGCAGCATCAGACTTGCTGTCCTCAAGCACACAGGTAGGGCTGGAAGCCCCCAATGTTACAGTACCCCCCTCTCCACGGGAGGCCACCGGACGACCAACAGGACGAGCGGCAATACGACCACCAGGGCGATCGGGGTGCGAGGCATGGAACGCCCTGACCAACCTAGAGGCAGACATGTCGGAAGCTGGAATCCAGGACCGGTCTTCCGGGCCATAGCCCACCCAATCGACCAAGTACTGCAGAACACCCCTGCACAACCTAGAATCCAAAACCCTCCTAACCTCATACTCTGATTCACCATCAACCTGAACAGGTGGAGGAGGAGGAACGACCCGCGTGTACCTGTTACACAACAAAGGTTTCAGTAGGGAGGTGTGGAAGACGTTGTGCATGCGAAGATGTTTAGGAAGGGCAAGAGCATAAGCCACAGGATTAATGCGGCGAATGATCTTATATGGACCTATAAACCGAGGTGCCATTTTCATAGAAGGCACCCGCAACTTCACGTTCCTAGTGGACAACCAAACTCTATCCCCCACGTTATAGGAGGGAGCTTGTAACCTATGCCTGTCAGCCTTGCGTTTCTGGACAGCAACATTGCGCTCCATATTTACGCGAATCTGTCTCCAAATCTCTTGTAGTTGAGTGAGATGGTCATCGAGAGCCGGGATGGCCTGTTCATTAAACTGAAGCGGTAGAGCCGGAGGGAAAAAACCATAGATAGCAGAAAAAGGAGAGTGGCCAGTGGTCTCATTAACGGCGTTATTACGTGCATACTCAGCCCAGGGCAACAACTCCGACCAATTGTCTTGTTGTTGTGTGGTAAAGCAACGTATGTACTGCTCGAGACCCTGATTTGCCCGCTCTGCTGCCCCATTGGTTTGTGGATGGTATGCTGAAGAGAAGGCCAATCGCACCCCCATCTCCGCACAGAAAACCCTCCAGAAACGAGAGACGAACTGAGCTCCTCTGTCAGAGACTATTTCAGACGGAACCCCATGTATTCGTACAATCTCTCTAGCAAAGACAACCGCCAGTTCTTTGGCTGTAGGAAGCTTAGGTAAAGGGACAAAATGAGCCATTTTGGAGAAGCGGTCTACAACTGTCAGAACCACAGTATGACCTTTGGACTTCGGCAAGTCCACAATAAAATCCATAGATAGAGGAGACCAAGGCCTCTTAGGCATGGGTAAAGGCTGCAATAGACCGACAGGCAAGGTTTTACTGGTTTTGCTTCTGGCACAGATTTGACAAGCCAAAACAAACAGGCATACGTCCTGTCGCATGGTGGGCCACCAGAACTGTCTGGAAATACTGGTAAGAGTCTTAGTAATACCAGGATGACCTGCTGGTTTAGAATCATGAAACATTATGAGTAATTCTTGTCTTTCCTTTTCAGGTACAAACAACATATCTGGAGGCTTGTCAGGTGGAGCCCCCACTTGAGCTGCCTGGAGACATTCCAGGAAAGGCGAGGAGACAGACAAGACTGTGGAAGCCACAATATGTTCAGGAGGAACTATAGGATTGTGGTCTTGTGTATTAGATTCATATGGGTCATATTGACGAGATAAGGCATCAGCCTTTACATTGCGGTCACCTGGTCTGTAAGTCAATACAAAATTAAACCGGGACAGTAGCAATGACCACCTGGCCTGTCTCGAAGTTCAACCGTTTTGCATCCCCGATGTACGTAAGGTTCTTATGATCAGTGATTATCAACAAAGGATCAAGAGTACCTTCCAACAAATGTCTCCACTCTGACAGGGCAGACACAATAGCAAGCAATTCTCTGTTGCCAATATCATAATTGCGTTCTGCTGGTGATAATTTTCTTGAAAAGAACCCACAAGGATGTAGTGGTTTCCCTGGAGATTCTCTTTGAGACAGGACAGCCCCAATGCCTATCTCAGAAGCATCAACCTCAAGAATAAACGGAATCCTGGGATCAGGATGCCGTAACATGGGAGCGGAAGTAAAAGCCTGTTTGAGGGCTTCGAATGCTTGTTTAGATTGAGAAGACCAGATCTGGTTCTTCAGACCTTTACGTGTCATATTAATAATAGGAGAGGCTATAGCGGAATAATTCTTGATAAATCTCCTATAATAGTTAGAAAACCCCAGAAACCTCTGTATGGCTTTGAGACCTTGAGGAAGAGGCCATTCTGAGATGGCCGTGAGTTTAGAAGGATCCATCTCAAAACCCTCTGGAGTGATAATATACCCAAGGAATTTCACAGTAGTAATGTCGAATAAACACTTCTCTAGTTTGCAATAAAGACCATTGTCCAGTAATTTAGCTAATACCTGTCTGACATGTGCATGGTGGGTTTTCAGATCGGGAGAGTAAATCAATATATCGTCTAGGTATACTGTAACAAAGGTTTGCAAGAAATCTCTGAGCACATCATTAATAAAATCCTGGAATACCGCTGGAGCATTACAAAGACCGAAAGGCATGACCAAGTATTCATAATGCCCACTCCTGGTGTTAAATGCTGTTCTCCACTCATGCCCCTCTTTTATGCGTATCAAATTGTAAGCTCCTCTTAAATCAAGTTTAGTGTATACTGCTGGACCCCTTAACCTGTCGAACAGTTCCGATATGAGAGGGATAGGGTACACGTTCTTAATGGTGATCTTGTTAAGCCCCCTATAATCAATACACGGGCGTAGATCTCCCTCTTTTTTCGACACAAAAAAGAATCCAGCCCCTGCTGGAGAAGAGGAACGTCGGATAAAACCTCTCTCCAAATTCTCCTTGATATACTCCTCCATAATTTGGTTCTCCTTTATGCAAAGAGGGTATACTTTGCCTCGGGGAGGCATGGTACCTGGATGAATATAAATAGCACAATCATATGGTCTATGTGGAGGTAGTTTGTCTGCCTCTCTTTTATCAAATACAGCCCTGAGGTCTGCATATTGTTCAGGAACTTCAGTAGACAATGGAGGGGCTGTGGGTGTGTTCAGGGCACCGACATGCTGAATGGGTATTAAACAAGTCCCAAAACATGCAGAACTCCAAGACAGTATCTCTCCTTTAACCCAATCAATAACGGGATTGTGTTCCACCAACCAGGGGAAACCAAGTACAACAGGATTGGAAGGTGAGTGGATAACTTGGAATATGATCTTTTCTTTATGCAAGAGACCAGTAGTAAGAACTACTGTAACCGTATCGTGAGTAATCCTAGGGCAGGATAACGGCCTGCCATCTATGGCTTCGACGGCTAAGGGTGTCTCTCTTACAACCAGAGGTAGAGAAATGGAAGAAGCGTAGTTAACATCGATAAAGTTACCAGCAGCCCCAGAATCCACAAAAGCGGTAGTATATGTGGTCTTGGTCTCCCAAGCCAAGGATACTGGTAACATAAGTTTAGTGTCTTTGATAGGAGACATGCATGTCACACCCAAGGCCTGTCTCCTCAGCTGCCTTAGGTGCGGTAGTTTTCCGGCTTATCATGCATCTTAGGGCAATGGCAAACTGATCCATCCTATGATCCTGCTCATCCTGTCTGGATACAAAGGTAGCCAAGTGCTGTGTTAAATCTGCGGGATCCATATTGGCCAGATCGTAATGTCACGGTTCCCGGATCCCACCACGCAGTACTTAACCCCAACACTCCACAAAACTCAGAAGCTACCAACAGTGTAGCTGTGAATGATCCCTATCTGTCTGGTCCTTAGAATTGGCCAGGTAAACTAGCTAGACAGAAAAGGGTTAACAATACGGAGAGGAGTCAGCCGAGCCAGAATCAGGAATACAGAGTTCAGAATGGTCAAATGGAATAGCCGGGTCGGTATCAGAGCAGTAGCGTAGTACAAGAAAATAGTCTAGGGCAACAGAAGGCAGAATGGTCAGAACACAAGCAGAGGTCAATAACAGGTTAAATCAATCTAGCAGTCAGGTACAGGGAGCTCAGGTATGGATAACCACGATCTGGCAACTTCTGAAACTATACTGAGGGTTTTTAAAGACCTTCACCAGACCACGCCCCCCACTCAAGCCACACCTCATGCAATCACCTCCCTGCCTGTCTCCATTTAAACCGGGCAGTGGTCAGCGAGCAGCATCAGACTTGCTGTCCTCAAGCACACAGGTAGGGCTGGAAGCCCCCAACGTTACACCCGCAGGTTCTCCTGAGCTATCACCACCACGGGGTCATCGACGCCGCCGTAAGGCCAAGCCGCTCACTGCCCAGCAAGAGCCGTGCTGTACCCAGGTTGCCGCAGAGCAGTGTTGTACCCAGGTCACTGCAGAGCCGTGCAGTACCGAGGTCGCTCAAGTGCCGTGCAGTACTGAGGTCGCTCAAGTGCCGTGCAGTACCGAGGTCGCTCAAGTGCCGTGCAGTACCGAGGTCACTCAAGTGCCATGCAGTACCGAGGTCGCTCAGGTGCCGTGCCTCACCAAGGTTGCCACAGTTGAGCCGTGCTGTACCCAGGTCGCCGCTGAGCCGTGCTGTACTCAGGTCGCCGCTGAGCCGTGCAGTACCAAGGGCCTCGCAAAGGGCGCTGCCCCTCCGTGCCTCGCCAAGGGTGCTGCCTCGCCAAGGGTGCTGCTCCTCTGTGCCTCGCCAATGGCGCTGCCCCTCTGTGCCTTGCCAATGGCGCTGCCCCTCCGTACCTCGCCAATGGTGCTGCCCCTCCGTGCCTCACCAAGGGCGCTGATCCTCCGTGCCTCACCAAGGATGCCGCCGTTGAGCCGCGCAGTACCAAGGTTGTCACTGTTGAGCCGTGCAGTCCCAAGGTTGTCACCAAGGGCGCTGCCCCATCGAGCCGTGCCAAGGGCGCTGCCCCACCGGTCATCGCCGAGGGTGCTGCCCCATCGAGCCTTGCCAAGGGCGCTGCCCTACCGGGTCGTGCCAAAGGCCCGTCACCCATTGTACGTCTTGCTCCCGAGGGTTGCATCTGGGCATCCAATGGCACGTTGGTCCGCAAAGAAAACCTGCCACATTTTGAGAGGGCTCTGCGTGCTTATGGTGACGTTTATGGCAATCCAGACTCTGAGTACATTGGAGGGTGGTGATTTATGCTCCATCCCCTGTTCCAGCCTCGGTGCCCGGTGGGCACCCGTCAGGGGGGGTACTGTCACGGTCCACCCCGTGTACCTGTCTTGCACACCTGGATCTTAGAACTTTGCCATGTATCCTCCTTTTCTTGGATTCCGTTCCAGGTTTTACCCAGGCTCTGCACCTGGACCCGGCTCCTGGAGATCCAGCCTGGGTCTTTCCTTTCTAGCCCTGGACTTCCAGCTGAGAACTATCTGTGTTTAAGCCTCCTTTAATAGGCAGAGAGACCCAGCCAGCAGTGGGTCTGCATTATTGTTCTCCCTGACTGAGGTCACTTGGTTGTGTGCAAACCTGCTCTTCCTGTACAAGCTTATCCTACGTATTCAGTATCCATCTGTCTACCTGTGGATTACAGTTGTTCTCACCATCTGACCTTTTGATCAAGGTACCGCTGTCTAGACTTATCCTTGGTGGGCCCTGTCTGCAGTCTAGGACTGCATTACCCACAATCCACTGACTCTCCAAGAACTCTCCCTGGACTTTATTGCTATTTCCTTTGTTCTTTTGCCTGCAGTTAACCTTTTCGCTGCTGAGGCTTTTCCCGCCCCTGTGCTGAGGTCATTTTTACCGGTTTTGCTCATCATGTTTAAACGTGTTTTGAAGGCTTATTTTAGTATATGACCCAGACATATTATATATCGTTCTTTCCGTCAGACTCGGTAGATTCATAATATGTCATTATTATATGTATACGTTATGTCATGTCTGTATATTATAACAAAAAATGCAATAAAGTATGTATTTTCAATAATTTACAATGTGTAAAGTGTTTTTTTTCACATTTTAACATGCGAGCAATTGCGGTTATATTTTGTATGGGGTGCGCTTGTTAAAAAAATTAGAGATGGGGTCTCGTTACATTTTTTTTGGGGAAAATTACACTATTTTTAACAAACGCACCGCATACAAAAATCGTTAGTGCAGCATCATTGTTCACATTATAATTGAAATGGGAACAATATTGCTGCATTAACAAACCAAAAAAAAGAAAAAAAAAGTTTTTTTTTTTTATTATTTTTTTTTATTATTATTTTAATACCAAACTTTAACCCCTAGCTGCCACGGATCAGGAGATAGGGAGTTCATTGGAACTCCCTATCTCCACCGTTGGTGGCAGTTAGGGGTTAAGTCCAGGACTGGCGTCATCGTGCTACGCACGATGACGCCAGTCCTCAGGGGGAGTTCCCGGAGGCTTGGCCGACATCCAAGATGTCGGCCAGCTCCGGGAAAGGATCGCGAACCGGCGCTTTTCAGCGCCGATTCGCGATCCAGCTCCCCAGGGGTTAATGCCAGGCACCATTTGGAAGGGCAGGCTGTGCCCTTCCAAATGATGCCTGGGTTAACCCCCACAGAGCCGCCGATCGGGAGGGAGAGAGGTCCGAAGGACCTCCCCCCCTCCCTTTCAGGCGCCTCCTCTGCACATGCGGGGGGGCGCCTGAATTAGGTGTCATCGCGCTGCTGCGATGACACCTAATACCTGCGGCTGCGGTTCCGGATGCGCGGCTGACATCCAGGATGTCAGCCCGCACCGGAGGGGCCAGCGATCGGCCGGAACTCGGTCGAACGCTGACCCCAATGGGAGGACGCGCTCAGCGCGTCCTCCGCATACCAGCGGTAATGCGGAGGACACGCTGAGCGCGTCCTCCGCATTGAAGTGGTTAAGGACCATTTATGTTTTATTAAAGAATCTGCATTGCGTGATTCCTGTCTGGCCTCCCCTCCCCTGTCGCCGCCTGCTGGGCTCATACCAGAATCGCATACGCCTCGTGACACATATCCTGTTACTCTGTATTTTCATTATATCCTTAATACATTTTAATGTTTATCTTTTTCCATCTTCATTGATAATATCCATAGATATAGCAAAATTCACTTTTACCCAAGCGGGGTTGGATGCTCTGCAGATTACCCAGGTGAAGCTGTGGATAGTCCTCAGATTACCCGGGTGAAGCTTTAGACTTGCACATTATCCGGGTAAAGTGCGAATTTTTCAGCTCTTCCAGGCTGTTATCCAAGGGCAGTTGGTTAGTCCTAAAATTACCCGGGTAAAGTCCGAAATTTTAATTTTTTTGCAGCTTTACCCACCGGTTTCGGGTAATGTCACGATTACCCAGTTAATTCTAGGATTAACCGCACTTCGGGCTTTACCCGTAACATACATAACTAAGATTCCATAATCCCAGAGTAATGTGATGCAATGATGCCCTTTTTGATTTACTAACCTGGTACAGAAATTCAATATTTTATTTGCCGCAATTCGGCGATTTTTGACAACGTCCGATAACGGCTTCAGCGACTCCAATTTTCATAACTTACTGTGACCATTTGTTAAATAGGGTATTCACCATATTTTTGGTGAAATTTATTCCCCAAATTGTGACAAAAAGCCAAGGATCTAAAGATAAATAGACCCTTTAGTTTCTATCTTCCATAATAACCCCTAAAATGCCATAAAACCACAGAAATACAAAAAAAATAATAAACGGTGTGGCATGTAGCCTACCCATTAACCCCTAAAATGTCATTAAAGGAGAACATGAAATGAATAGACTGAGGCATGTCGCCTACCCATTAACCCCTAAATTGCCAATAATCAAGGGAAAACATGAAATGAATAGACTGAGGCATGTAGCCAACCCATTAACCCCTAAAATTCCATTACTCAAAGTAATATATTAAACGAATAGACTGAGGCATGTAGCCTACCCAATAACCCATAAAATGCCATTACTCAAAGTAATACATTAAATGAATAGATTGAGGCATGCAGCCTTCCCATTAGCTGCTAAAATGGCAGTTATCAAGAGAAAACGTAAAATATATACACTTCGGGGCATGTAGCCTGCCCATTAACCCCTAAAATGCCATTAATCAAGGGAAACCATTAAATGACTAGACTGTGGGGCATGTAGCCTACCCATTATCCCCTAAATGCCAGTAATCAAGTGAAAACATGAAATGTATACACTCTGAGACATGTAGCCTACTCATTAACTCCTAAAATGCCATTAATAAATGAAAAAATAAAATGTATACTGCTAGGATTGAAACCTGCACATTAACCCTTACAGGGTTATTCAAAGAGCTCCGAATGGCTGCCGAAAGGTAACCGAACGCTGGAAATCAGCGTTCGGTTACCTTTCTTGGCCATTCGGCTATCCAGAGAGCAGGCAGTTTGCCAAATGTTGGCAAATTGCCTGTACATACGGTGCCTGTTTGAGGGCAGTGAAATCCCCATAGTTTCGTCTATTCAGAGAACAAAAACCAGCAGTGAAAAGTTGCCGAAATGCCTTGCCATTCGGTTGCTTCATTCGACAGGTTTATTCAGGCGAATCCCATAGGCTTCAATGTTAAAAATATTCCCGTTATAATTCAATATCTAATGAACCATTTATTATAATATTCTGCAGTAAAAAGTCTCTTTATTTATAGATTTTTTAGGATTTATAGATTTTAAGAATTTTTCAGGATTTTTAAAAAAAATCAATTTTTTTTAAACGTTTTTTCTTTTTTCTGTAACAGCCCTTTTTATTATCATTCATTGGACCTTTATATGTAAAGTTCAGACATTTTCGCTCAGTAGTTTGTTTGCAAACAGCATTTCACCTTTCAAACATTCAAGCGTACTGGGGGTTTTTTCCCACTCCATTCGTCTGCGGTGTCGGGTTTTTCCTTCTGCTGTTCTGCGCTCTGATCGGCTCCTGCTCGGGTTTCTCCAGTGTCTTCGGCGGGGTTAATCCAGATGTTTTTCTGGGTTTCGGTGAGCGTTCCCCAGGTTTTGCGGTGAGTGTTCGGCAGGTTTTCGGTGGCTTTTCCCTGCACTACAACGGCCCTGTGGTGCTTGCTGAATACACCGCAGGGTCGCTGAAATGGGATCTCCAAATCGTACCGAATTGAAGAGAACGAAAGGTCACCGAACGTGCAGTGACGTTTCGATTCTCTTTGAATAACTTTAAGTATACAACTAAACCAAGGTAATACACAATGTAATATATAGAAAAGGGGGGGTTGTCTATGGAGGCGCTTGTTAATATAGAATTTGGGGTTGCAGCCTACAAGGTGTTACACATAAACCTCAAGGAAATCTGCAAATACGATAAAGGAAACGAGGAAAGTCCTAGTGGCGCAGTAATAAATCTATGATTCTTATAAACCCAGGCCTAAAGGCCATTCGGGTACTAGTAATAGGGCCTAGATCAACAATGGCTCTATATGTCACAATGGACCGTCAGATCCCGAGATACGTGCAAATGGCATTTAAATGTGCAAATTACAGATAAATGTGCAAAATCACAATTCACAGTCCAATTGGCAATAGTGAATTCTTAAAACATGCATAAAATTCTATTTTTATGATACAATAGCATATGATAAAACCACTTGTTCAAATGCATATAAAGTGTATGTGCTCATGAAATCTACTTATCATTATAGTACATACACAAAATGTGCATTGGTACGCAAGATACTATAGGGAATAGTTCTCTTCCAGGTTAATAGTACAAAATAAATATGTCCTAAGCCACAGTAAAGTGCACGTGCAATTGTGCAGAATATAAATGAAACCAGGTTCTGTGGTCACAAGTCGTTGCACAGCATATGAGCCACGTTGTACAGTGAAATGTCCCACTATCTCAGCTCTTCTCCTCAGTGGATAGATTATAAAGGGGAAAAAAAAGAGAAAAAGGAAAAAAACAATAGTGCAGACTATTTCAACAATTTTGGTGCGTATATAGAAGAAACTCACTCACAGATTATAGAAACTAGTAAATCGCGGCTCTAGGTTGAAGCACCTCACACCAGATATAGGGTGGCGTATCCCTTCTTTGTCTTCCAGTTGGCCTCAAATAAAATACAAGCAGAGAAACAGCGCTCCCATAGCATAACACAGTGGGTACAATGGCAGTCAGAATTAGCTTTTCAGTCTAACTCACCGATGTTGGAGCCTCGTTAGTCTCAGGCTCGGCTTGTAAGTGGATGGTACCCCTTAATTCGGTGTGTACCTCACCTCTCTCTCCTGGGACGTCTCTCTACTCTTTTTTCCCACTTCTTAGGTATTTTTACGTTGTGAGGATGGGTCCTGGTCACAGCAGACACACAGGCAGGAGAGGTGTGTAGGCCAGCAGCAGCCCTACACACCTCTCCTGCCTGTGTGTCTGCTGTGACCAGGACCCATCCTCAAAACCAACTGATAAAGCCACCTAAGGCGAAACGCATATTAGTGTACTGATAGTTTATATTTTTTTACTATTAGCTTTAATAAAACCACTATGTTTTTATCCTATTTGAGTCCTGGCTGATTTACATTTACCAAGGAGGTGGCTGAGGCTGATAGGTGATCCGGTGCACCTAGATATTATCACTGGCTGCCTTCAAATCTGGTATCTGAGCTCTGAGACACCAGTTAATGTGAGAAGCATAAATTATGGTACATTTGCACTTTTATTTCAAACTGTGTTACGCCATATATGATTTCTGCTTTTAAGGGCTACAGAGACCACAGAAGCAAGCACAGATCCTGTGAATATACCACAACCAGAGCATCTGAAGGGTAAACTCTGCCAAATTTTCTCTTCATCCTGCATCACAAAGGTGGAAAGGGATATATCACTAAGTTGATGTGAGAAGCTGCTGACTGCAGAGGGGTAAAAGAAAAAGACCCATTTTTTCCCCCACCAACACTGGCACTTGAAAGAGGCCACAGATGAATAGGTAGAGAAGCTGGAAATCCTTGTTGATTCTAGGTAGGATGAGCCCAAGTAGAAAGTGTGGAGATCGAAAATCTTCAAAAAACTTTTTCAAAAAGCTTTATATAGGTGAATAATTAATTAAGGAAGGTATATCAATGAATAGTAAATTTATTAAAGTAAAAATGCCCAACGCGTTTCGTCCTGAGACTTTATCAAGGGCGATAAAATAACATAAAAGATAAAAGCATGAAATAATATAAACCTTCCCTTCCTTCGTTTCGTATTTAAATAGTCCACAAAGTCCTCTCATTGGTCGATTCGATTACTCGGCGTTCACCATATATGGTCAAAAAGAAGTTCTTTTCGTATGTCACTTCCGTTTTCGGATTTCTCCGAAGTGTCGTTTCCGTTTCCGATCGGAAGTCACCTGACTCCATACGCTCGAAAATCCTATTCTTTCGTTTTTGGACATGGTGTTAAGTCCATTCATTGGTCAATTCGATCTCCCGATATTCACCTGGAAAAAGGAAATCTTTTGATGTATCATCTCCGTTTTCGGATTCCTTCGATGCGTCATTTCCGTTTCGGATCGGAAGTTACCGGTTCTCTATAAATCCGAAAAATCGCGCACTTTCATTTTCGTCCGTGATGTCATTTCCGATCGTATTCTATCTAAAGTTTGACACTTCCGATGTCAAAGCATAGTGTTCTTTTCCGTTTCTCTATAAATCCGAAAAGTCGCGCACTTTCTTTTTTCGTCCGTAGTGTCGTTTCTGATCGTATTCTATCTAAAAGTTTTACACTTTCGATGTCAAAACATGATGTTCTTCTCCAGATCTTCTATGTTTCTCCATATCTTTATTTTCAATATTTTCAAAATTCCGTAGGCCATCTAGTATTTGGATTATGGGTTCTCATAATTCATTTGATTGTAGAATCTTATTTACCTAAAACAGAATCCATGTATTATAACCTATAGAAAGCACTTAATATCAAATTCTTCATTTAAGCCCTTCGGGCTCATAGTTTTTAATTTAAAGACCCAAAACATTTCTTTTTTTAACAGATCTTTTTCTCTATTGCCTCCTCGCCATGGTTTCTTTATTTGATCTATACCGGACCATAAAAATTCAGATACTTGGTACTTATTACAACAAGTACAATGAACTGGTACTGCATGTTTTTGGACACCTCTTCTGATGTTGCCCATGTGCTCTAATATTCTTTCTTTTAATTTCCTTGTTGTTTGACCAACATACTGGATGCCACAAGGGCATTGTAGCAGATATACAACATATGTTGAGTTACAGTTAATATATGTATTGATCTTGAAGCTTTCTCCTGTACTGTTACTTGTAAAGGTTTCCAATCTTCTCTTCTTCAGAAATCTGCATGCTTTGCATCCAGCGCACTTAAAAAAAACCTTATTTTCTTTCTTTTCATTTCTTATAAATGTAGAGCTGGGAGCTAACCAGCTTTTCAAATTTCGCGGTCTTCTAAATGTAAGTTTCGGTCTAACTGGAAGTTCTGGGCCCAGAATGGGATCCTGCTTTAGAATAAACCAATTTTTCTCCAAGATCTTCCTTATTTCTTTGTGCTGGACATTATATTTCGTGAAGAAAGAATACTGAAAATCATTATCTGCTTTTGTTCTGTTCTCTTTATAAAGGAGATCTTTACGGTCCATAGATGCCACCTCAAGAAAAGCTTTTTCTACATTATTTGTTTCATAATGTTTCTCTTTCAATTTATTCCCCACCATTTCAGTTTGTGTGTGATAATCTTCTAACTTTGAACAATTCCTGCGCATACGCAGAGCTTGACCCTTCGGGATCCCTTTTAGCCATGGTTTGTGATGGCAACTCGAAAAATGGATATATCCATTGCCATCAGTGGGTTTGAAGAAACATTTTGACTCGATCTTACCCTCTTCTATGAAGAAGGTGATATCCAAGAAGTTAATCTCAATAGCACTAAATGTTGAAGTAAACTTCAGACCAAAATCATTCTGATTTAGAGTATCCACAAAGTGGTTAAACTCATCCTCCTCTCCTCTCCAAATGACTAGAACATCATCGATGAATCTTCTCCATAGCACCAGGTTCGCCCCCCATTTGGAAGGGCTCCAAATATATGAGTCCTCCCAATATGCCATGTAGATGTTAGCATAGCTGGGGGCGAACCTGGTGCCCATGGTAGTACCACTTATCTGGAGGAACATATCCTCATTATACCTAAAAAAATTATGTTCCAAAATGAATCTAATAGCTGATTGTAAAAATGTTTGTGTACTGATCTCTAAAGGGCTTTGAGATTCTAGGGTTCTTGCTATTGCTTCTAAACCTAAATTGTGTTTAATAACTGTGTACAATGACGTGACATCTAAAGTGGCCCATTTAAAGCTTGAATGCCAATTTATTGTTTCTATTTCTTTTAAGATATGAGTGGAATCTTTTATGTACGACCTAGTTTTCTGAGCTATGGGCTGCAAATAAAAAATCTATAAATTCCGATAGATTAGCTGTTAAAGAATCGATACCACTAATGATTGGTCGACCAGGAGGTGATGTTAAATTTTTGTGGACTTTCGGAAGAAAATAAAAAATCAGAGTGAGTGGAAATTTGGGGTACAGAAAACCAAAATTTTCTTTCGTGATGATACCACGATCCACCGCTTCTTCCAAAAGATTTCTCAAATCTACTTTAAAGTTTTCCGTTGGATCTTTTTCTAACTTTCTATATGTAGTTCTATCCATCAAAATCCGTCTGGCTTCTGTTTCGTAATACTCTCTTTTCATTATGACAGTTCCTCCTCCTTTATCCGCCGCTCTAATCACCCATTCTTTTCTTGATTGTAGTTTCTTCAAAATCTCCTTTTCTTCTCTTGTTAGATTCTGTGTTCCCTTTCTGACTTTCTTTTCTTATAGATTTTCAAAATCATGACATATAGACTTGGAAAATGTTTCTAAAAAAGGCCCTTTCTCCCACCATGGAAAAAAATCTGATTTGGGTTTGAAAGATTTATTTTTATTATCATAAGCTACAGTTTCTGCACCTTTTTTTATGAAAAACTTTTTAATGGTTAATTTCCGCAGAAATTTATTGGCATCAATGAATAATTCGAACTTGTTGACTTTATTCGTAGGACAAAATTTGAGTCCCTTTTTAAGGACCTTGATCTCCATTTTGCTTAGAATTTCTTCTGTTAGATTAAAGATGCCCTCGTTACAAAGTCTAGAGTTAACATTTTCTAGACTTAAGGTGCTATCACTGGGTGGTCTGAAGTTAATATTTTCTAGATTCTCCTCTCTCTTGTTTATTCCCATCTCCTTTTCTTTTGGGGGGATTCCTCTGTCAGTGGTAGGAACCTGTTGGATTGAACTACAGATTTTTGTTTTTTCTGAAAATAATTGGTTATTTGTCCTTCTCTTCGGTCGTGCCCCTTGTCTAAAAAAACTTCTTCTTGGAGGTTAGAATGGTTAATGTATTTCTTGGTTACTGCTGCATAGGAAGTTGATGGCTGATTCCTTTCTTCTTCAGTTAGGGGTGCTGTACTTGACTTATCCTGGTATCTTCCATCTTTCGATCTCATTTGTGTTCTTTTTTCTCTCAGAGGAGACCTTGTGTTCCCCTGTGTAGGTCGTTGTTGTGTAGTAGAATGGAAATGAGTTAAGGATTTCCTCCTCTGAGGTGCTCCATAATTGTTTCCTCCATAAGTATTTCTTCTTTCTTGATATGGATATTTCTTTTTCCATTCCATCTTGATCTTCATTTTATATAGACCTTTATCTAGATCACTCTTATCCCTTGTATACTTTTGTTTCTTAGTCGTGGAAATTTTCTCATCTAATATATCAATTTTTTCAAACATGATTTTTTCTAACTCCGCATACCCCTGGATAGAATCCACGTCTGAATTCGAAGATTCAAGTTCATGAATTTCCTCTTCCAGGTGTTTTTGAACCTCTTTTTCTCTTTTCACTAATAATTCCATTAGTTGAAATGAGCAAGTGTGCAATATTTCATCCCACTGCTCCATAAAATTACTGTCTTCGAGACCAAAAGCTGGGGCCTTGTCTATACGTAGGCCACGAGGTATTAACCTCTCCTTCAGGTACTTCTCTAAAAAAGAGATTTCCCACCATCGCTTGGTCTCTTTGACTAGCAATTTTTCCATTTTGAGAAAATAGGTTTCTATATTATTCTCATAATTGCGGTCTGTGTTAGATTTCATTACACATATGCTTTCAAATTTCTTTGCTCTATTTTTTTGAAAATTTCCAAAAGCTGACAAAATGTATGCCATGCTCTTAATATAGCCGTACCCTGTACCTGGGAATACTTATGTGCAGAATATAATAAAAAAATGGTACAGTAGCTTTAGAAGTTGGATCCACTTCTCATGGAGGTATTCCCACTCTCCTCCAGATAAAGGACACAGATGAATAGGTAGAGAAGCTGGAAATCCTTGTTGATTCTAGGTAGGATGAGCCCAAGTAGAAAGTGTGGAGATCGAAAATCTTCAAAAAACTTTTTCAAAAAGCTTTATATAGGTGAATGATTAATTAAGGAAGGTATATCAATGAATAGTAAATTTATTAAAGTAAAAATGCCCAACGCGTTTGTCTGTTTTAGGTAAATAAGATTCTACAATCAAATGAATTATGAGAACCCATAATCCAAATACTAGATGGCCTACGGAATTTTGAAAATATTGAAAATAAAGATATGGAGAAACATAGAAGATCTGGAGAAGAACATCATGTTTTGACATCGAAAGTGTATAAAACTTTTAGATAGAATACGATTAGAAACGACACTACGGACGAAAAAAGAAAGTGCGCGACTTTTCGGATTTATAGAGAAACGGAAAAGAACACTATGCTTTGACATCGGAAGTGTCAAACTTTAGATAGAATACGATCGGAAATGACATCACGGACGAAAATGAAAGTGCGTGATTTTTCGGATTTATAGAGAACCGGTAACTTCCGATCCGAAACGGAAATGACGCATCGAAGGAATCCGAAAACGGAGATGATACATCAAAAGATTTCCTTTTTCCAGGTGAATATCGGGAGATCGAATTGACCAATGAATGGACTTAACACCATGTCAAAAAACGAAAGAATAGGATTTTCGAGCGTATGGAGTCAGGTGACTTCCGATCGGAAACGGAAACGACACTTCGGAGAAATCCGAAAACGGAAGTGACATACGAAAAGAACTTCTTTTTGACCATATATGGTGAACGCCGAGTAATCGAATCGACCAATGAGAGGACTTTGTGGACTATTTAAATACGAAACGAAGGAAGGGAAGGTTTATATTATTTCATGCTTTTATCTTTTATGTTATTTTATCGCCCTTGATAAAGTCTCAGGACGAAACGCGTTGGGCATTTTTACTTTAATAAATTTACTATTCATTGATATACCTTCCTTAATTAATTATTCACCTATATAAAGCTTTTTGAAAAAGTTTTTTGAAGATTTTCGATCTCCACACTTTCTACTTGGGCTCATCCTACCTAGAATCAACAAGGATTTCCAGCTTCTCTACCTATTCATCTGTGTCCTTTATCTGGAGGAGAGTGGGAATACCTCCATGAGAAGCGGATCCAACTTCTAAAGCTAAGTACCCTGTACCATTTTTTCTTATATTCTGCACTTGAAAGAGGCCACACAGAGACATTGTCCTTAGAGACACATTCACAGAGACACCTTACAAGCTGCTAATTTTGTTATATATTTTTTATTGATATTATGCCTGTTTTTACTTGTTTGAATTTAAGTTAAAAGGCACACTACCTCTCCAACACTACCGGGTGGCGCCAAAGGGTACAGATTTCCTTTTTCCATTGTAAAGACCAGGCTCTGACCTTTCCAATGACACCTTACTTAACCTTGTGCGCTGTACAATTCAGAGATGCAGGTTCCAAAGTCCCCCTGTCTCTCCTTACTGCAGCGCAATGGTCTAGGTCAGAGGTCAGTAACCTTGGCTCCCTGATGTTTTGGGAACTACATTTCCCATGTGGCTCAATCAGCTTAACGGGTGACTGAGCATCATGGGGGATGTAGTTCCCAAAACATCAGGGAGTCAAGGCTGCTGATCTAGACCCCTGGTCTAGGTTGTCGATGAAACAATGCATTACATTATCAGCTCCACACTTGCTCGTGGTGTGGAAAATGAGAAGGTGAGTTAGTGCAGCATCACTATTCACTTTATAATTGCAAACTGAATAATATTTTGTTATTTTATTTTTACATAATTCTAATCTGGTTGTGTTTGGTATCATTGGAAATGCCACACTCTGGCCTTTCCATTGATACTTCATATGTCTCTCTAGCCCTTAAGGCTCTAGAGATACAGTTGTCTAAATGATTGTACAAGATAAACAAAAATATTTTCTACAGAGTTAAGCACCCCCTTGTGGCAGACGCCTGTAGGCACATGCCTACTCTGCCTAGTTATAAATGAGACCCTGACAATGACACTGATTGAGACACAAAGAGAATGGCAAAGACACTGACAGATACATAGATCTGACATCCACCACACACACAAAAAATAAGGAGAGCTAATCACACCATCATGAAAAAGGAGGAGCTGGTCTACAGGAGTAGCTCTCAAGCATCCTTGAGAAAGATTCACAATTTGAAATGAAATGTTGCATCACTCCAATAAACCAACTCCTCTTTCATAATTTTTCTGTATGATCTATGGGCTGGCTACCTGACGCATTGCCTGGAACCCATCGTAAGTTGTTCACCAATGTGTGCACTGTGCATTATGAAATTGTTTTACAAATCACACACAAACTAACACTCCCACAGGCACCTCCTCACATAAACTGATACCCACATAGACATTGCTACTCACAGACCTCATTATATACAGACACCTCCCCCCACAGAGACGTCTCTCTCACACACCTCCACAGACACCCTCCCCACACATAATATGGGAGAGCCATGCCTCTTATATGGGGTCAGTGTTTATTATAATGACAAGAAGTGTTTACTATAAATGGGAAGCAGTGTGTATTATACAGGGCAGCAATTATTATATGGGAAGCGGTGTGTATTCTAAGGGTCAGCTTTTTTTATAAGGATGAACAATTGTTACTATATATTGATCTCTCCTGTATTTGTTTGTCAAATGTGGTCTTGTCTTTCAGATGCATTGTTACCTGTCTTTTTAACTGTACAACTTACACTGATGTACACCACTGTTGAATGAGTTGGCACTTATTAATAATGTATAATAATAATAATGTATGATCACTGATATGTGTATGTGTGGGATATGTACAAGCTGTATAATGGCATATGCTACGTCTACAGCCCCATGGGCAGACCTCCACCTTGTAACATCTATGAATGCGGCAAAGAACCTAATAGAGGTGCCAAGACTGGTAGGAAATGAACCTGGTTACAAATATTTTTTTATCTATATATATAAACGCGAAAGTCCTGACTGACTGACTCATCAACACCCAGCTGAAACCGTTCAACCTAGGAACGTGAAATTTTGAAGGTGCACTGTTTTTATGATGTAGGCACCCACTAAGGAAGGATTTTTGGAAACTCCACCCCTAAGGGGGTGAAAAAGGGGGTTGAATATTTTAAACACGATACCTATATATCAAAAACAGAAGATGTTACAGATGTGAAAATCGGTATTTAGATTCTTCTTGAAAAATAAAAAACACGTATTTTACCGTTTTTCGAAAATTCAACTGGGGGGCGAAAAAAGGGGGTTGAATATTTGAAATATTTTAAACAGGATACCTATATCTTAAAAACAGATGATGGTACAGACGTGAAAATCGGTATTTAGATTCATTTTGACAAATAAAAAAACACGTATTTTACCATTTTCTGAAAATTCCTTGGGGGGAAAAGGGGGTTGAATACTTTTATCATAAACGCGAAAGTCCTGACTGATTGACTCATCAACGCCCAGCTGAAACCGTTCAACCTAGGAACGTGAAATTTTGAAGGTGCACTGTTTTTATGTTGTGGGCACCCACTAAGCAAGGATTTTTGGAAACTCCACCCCTAAGGGGGAGAAAAAGGGTGTTGAACATTTTAAACAGGATACCTATAGCTCAAAATCAGAAGATGTTGCAGACGTGAATATCGGTATTTAGATTCGTCTTGAAAAATAATAAAACACGTATTTTACCCTTTTCTGAAAATTCCATGGGGGGGCAAAATGGGGGGTTAAATACATCTATATATATAAACGCGAAAGTCCTGACTGACTGACTCATCAACGCCCAGCTGAAACCGTTTAACCTAGGAACCTGAAATTTTGAAGGTGCACTGTTTTTATGATGTAGGCTCACACTAAGGAAGGATTTTTGGAAAATCCACCCATAGGGGGGTAAAAAAGAGGGGGTTGAATATTTTAAACAGGATACCTATAGCTCAAAAACAGAAGATGCTACAGATGTGAAAATCGGTATTTAGATTCGTCTTGAAAAATAAGTGGGGGGGGAAGGGGGAAAAAAGGGTGTTGAATATTTTAAATATTTTAAACAGAATACCTGTATCTCCAAAACAGACAATGTTACAGTCCTGAAAATTGGTATTTAGATTCATCTTGAAAAATAAAACAACACGTATTTTACCATGTTCTGAAAATTCCTTTGGGGGCAAAAAGGGGGGTTGAATACTTTTATCAGTATACCTATATTTCAAAAAACGAAGATGTTACGGGTGGTGTGAAATTTGGTATTTACAATCTTTGTGAAAAAAAACAAACATGTGTTACGTCCTCAGCCCCCGCTGTGCCCCCTGGGGGGTCTGGGCAAGAAGGGGGACCGCTGGCTGGTTGGATGCCAGCACTTTCTGCTGGCAGATCGGCATCGGAGGGGGCGGGGTCAGGTGTGGTTACCAGGAGCCGCAGGCTTTAAAACAGGGCTCTAGGAATGGCCTCATTGCCCTGTTGTGGAGTTATTCACGCACCGCTACTTCTATATCTATTTGACTACTGTTGACGACCCGGCTTTGTATGAGATTCCTGTTCCTGTTTATTCAAGTCTCTTTCCTCCTCCTGCCGATACCAACTGCGTAATATTTCCAGAATTCGGCCATTTCTTACCGCTGTCACCACAAAACAACTCATACACGCCCTGGTAATCTCCCGACTCGACTATTGCAATAATCTCTTATCTGGCCTCCCTCTGTCCCACCTCTCCCCCCTACAATCCATCCTGAACGCCTCCGCCAGGCTAATTCACCTCACCCGCCGCTCTGTCTCTGCCGCTCCCCTCTGTGAGTCCCTTCACTGGCTCCCCATCCACTGCAGAATTAAGTTCAAAATCCTTATCCTTACCTACAAAACCCTCACTAACTCAGCGCCCCACTACCTGTCCTCACTAATCACCAAATACACCCCAGCCCGCTCCCTAAGGTCAAACAGTGACCTGCGCCTAGCTTCTCCCCGCATCACCTCTTCCCATGATAGACTGCAGAATTTCTCACGCGCAGCCCCCACTCTCTGGAACGCTCTCCCTCGTGCTGTCAGACTTTCCCCTAACTTCTCTTCCTTCAAACGCTCCCTGAAAACATTCCTATTTAGGGAAGCCTACCACCCAACTCACTGACGCAACCATCAATCACTCTCACCTTACAGTCCTCTCCTCCTGTTTCCAACCCCAACCCTCCTAGATTGTGAGTTCCTACGGGAATAGGGCCCTCATCTCCTCCTGTACTGTTTGTCAAATGTTGTTCAATGTATTGTAACCCTGTCTGTACTGTGCTTATTGTACAGCGCTGCGGAATATGCTGGCGCTTTATAAAATAATAATAATAATAATAATAATAATTGACCCAACTTGGCTTTTGACTTCTCTCTCTCTATTGTTCATTTTATGTTGTATCATTTGTTGTAGTGATTTAAAGTCCTGCTGGTTTCTGGGTTGATCACTAGCTGTTTTGGATTCTTACCCTTCACGTTTAGGGGTATCGTTTGCAACCCTTCGGGTCCCTTTATCCAGGTTACTACTTAGGTTTATGGTTTTGCTAAGACCACAATTACTAACTATTGTTTATTTATTTCTGTTTTATGTTTTCTGCATCTCTGACTGTCCTGCACCTTGAATACTTCACGGACTGTCATTTCACGTCTGCTGTTTCTGAATGTGTCCTAGGTAATCTATTGGTCTCGAAACCTTCAGAGCTTAGAGACAATTCAGTTAGTCCTTGTTTGTACCAAAACGATTGGTTTCTGCATCTGACTGCCCTGCACCTTGAATACTTCACGGACTGTCATTCCACGTCTGCTGTTTCTCAATGTGTCCTAGGTAATCTGTTGGTCTCAACCTTCAGAGCTTAGAGACAATTCAGTTAGTCCTTGTGTCTCCTTGTTACAGTCTGTAGTTTATAAACCTTTTTGTATGATTCAAGCAGATACTTCTGTCCTCAAAGATCCCAACTCCGCTACTCTTGGGTAAGCGATATAGCTACCGTTACAACATGTTTTTTGCCATTTTCCACAAATCCAATTGGGGGGGGGTCGGGGAAAGGGGTCTGAATATTTTTATCGTTATACCTGTATTTCAAAAAAAGATGTTACAGACGTGAAATTTGGTATTTACAATCTTCTTGAAAAATAAAACCAGGTGTTTTACCATTTTCCAAAAATCCCAAGTGGGGGGGGGGGGGGGAAAAAAGGGGGGGCTGAATACTTTTAAACAGGATACCTATATCTCAAAAACAGAAGATGTTACATACGTGAAAATTGGTATTTAGATTCGTCTTAAGAAACAAAAAACACCTATTTTACCATTTTCCAAAAATTCAGTGGGAGGGGGCAAAAAGGGGGGGTTGAATGCTTTTATCAGTATACCTATATTTCAAAAACCAAACATGTTACAGGTGTGAAATTTTGTATTTACAATCTCCGTGAAAAAAACAAACATGTGCTTTGCCATTTTCCACAAATCCAAATAAGGGGGGGGGGGTCGAGGGACAGGGGTCTAAATAATATATAATAAATATATAAGTTTGGTAATTACAATCTTTTGAAAATAAAGAAACATGTGTTTTACCATTTTCCAAGAATCCCACGTGGTGGGTGAAAAAAGGGGGTGGATACTTTTCAACAGGATACCTATATCTCAAAAACAGAAGATGTTACAGACGTGAAAATTGGTATTTAGATTCGTCTTGAAAATAAAACATGTATTTTACCATTTTCCAAAAATCCAGTGGGGGGGCAAAAAGGGGGATGAATACCTTTATCACAATACCTATATTTCAAAAACCAATGATGTTACAGGTGTGAAATTCAATATTTACAATCTTCCTGCAAAAAAAAAACGTGTTTTACCATTTTCTGAAAATCCAGTTAAGGGGGGTGGGGGAAAGTGATGTGTTTACTTTTATCAGTATACCTATATTTCAAAAACCAAAGATGTTACAGGTGTGAAATTTGGCACTTACATTCTTCTTGAAAAATAAAAAAACACGTGTTTTACAATTTTCCAATAATCCGAAGTGGGGGGGAAAGGGGGGTTCTAACAAAAAAAACTCAAGTTTCTTTTAAAAAACTATTTTAACAAATTCTAAAGCGAGCGAAGCCGCGGGCAAAAGCTAGTTTATTTATAAAGTATTTTACCAGGAAGGATACATTGAGATTTCTCTCATTTTTAAGTATGTCCTGGGTTCAAGAACATTGAAATGTTACAGTTGTTACAGAAATACAAAGTAATACAATGCAAGATATTAAAAAACAACAGAAATATACAGATTAATACAGAAAATAAATATGTAGGAAATATATTCATTATGTTACATGTTTACAGGTGCATTCAGTATTGAGGTATGTTAATAGGGAGCTCTTGAGTGACTTTAGACTGGGGGAAGATTTGATGGCGTCTGGGAGGTTATTCCATAATTGTGGTGCTCTGTAGGAAAATGAGGATCGAGCCACTTTCTTTTTGTTTTGGGCATTGTAAGTAAGGTGCAGGTCCTGGATCGGAGGTTATAGGATGAGAGAACTGCTAGGGAAGCAGCCTATTCAGGTAGGGTGGTAGCTTCCCAGAAAATCTCTTAAACACCAGGTTGGAAAGGTGAAAGGTACGTCAGATTCCAGTGATGGCCAGTTTAGCTCTTTTAGCATGTCACAATGGTGGGTCATGTAGTTACATTGTAGCACAAAGCGGCAGAATGAGTTATACAATGTAGGAAGTTTCTGAAGGTGTGTTTGCGGGGCAGCTGCATACAGTACACCTCTGTATTCAATAGCCGGCATAAGCATTTGTACAATTTGCTTTCTTACTGTGGGGCTCAGGCAGGATTTGTTTCTGTACAGGGCACCTAGTTTGGGATAAAGTTTAGATGAGAGTTTTTCGATGTGAGGGCCAAAGGATAGATTTGGATCTAACCACGTACCTACCTAGATATAAGAGAGAAGTGACTGTGGTCAGCATGCCATTTGAGTTTGTCTTGACACATAGATGGGGATGTTGCAATTTAGGTAGCTTAGGTGCTGTTCCAAAGAACATCGTTACAGTTTTGTCAGTATTTTAAAAAAGTTTGTTATCTGCAATCCACTTTTCTTCCTCTGTGAATTGTTCTTGCAGCACTGCCTCTAGCTGCGGGAGATTTGGTTTGCTGGTATAGATTACAGCGTCATCTGCGTACATGTGCACAGTTGAGGCTTTGCAGACGTTAGGCAGATCATTTAAGAATATCGTGAATAACAGGGGGCCAAGTATCGAGCCTTGGGGTACACCGCACATGACTGGGAGGGGGAGGAGCTGCCAGAAATGGACACATATTGCGATCTGTCAGATAGGTACGAGTGAAACCAGGTTTGCGTGCGATCACCAATACCAGAGTTTTAAAAATTTTGTAACAAGATGTCTACTGGTCTACTGTGTCAAAGGCCTTGGCGAAATCAAGAAACATGGCTCCAGTTAGGTTTCCTTGTTCCATGCCAGCTTGGGTATCACTGCAGACTTTTGAAAGGGCGGTTGTAGTTATATATTTTGGCTGTTAGAATAATATATTTATGTTTGCTACAAGAGTAATTGTCTGGTTATGTTTATTAATTTGAAAAGATTAATATATCGGGTAGTCTTAAAACTATTATACACAAATTAATTGGAAGGGGCTTTTCACTACAGTTGCAGACATACGGAAAAAAAATTCTAATTACCCCAGCTTTTAAAGATGTATTTGTACTTGCTATATACATGTAATTAGATTTGGTCATGTGAAAAAAAAAATCAGACTGTCCAAATCGTTTGAAATCTTTTTATTCAACTCCAACAAACTGAATTATATTTGTGACGTGATTTGGTTTGTCCATGAAAATCGGCAAATTAACTATTTGCCTGCAGGCAGTGCCATCCCCTCAGTGGCAAATACTTGCTGGTAGGTGGAGGAGGTAAATCAGTGGCAGCTGGCCATTGCTTGCTTGCCACAGTAAACAAAAATAAACAAATAAATGCACATGGGAAGGAAATCATTATTGAATCAATAAATTAAACTGGGGAAATGTAAACAGTACTTATATGTTTTCCCCTTTATTAAAATACATTTTTAAAAAAAATCAGGCATATTGTTGCTTTCTTTCCAGAAAAAGATCTTAAAATAAAGTGAGATGAATTAGTCTTGCTTTATAAACAAATAAGATGTCACTCTAAGGCTAGGGTCAGACGAAAACATTTTTCCCCGCGAACGTGAAAAAGTGCGTCCGAACGCATTGACGTATTTTTTCACGGAATGCGCAAAAGCGGTCAGACGACGCGCATTTTCGGGCGTGATTTTGTACAGATTGTCAATAAAACTCTTTTTGCGTCTGGACGTTATGTAGGCTGTACATTAGCAGTGTCTGACATCTCCTAATCAAGCAAACACGCCGCTATGCCGCAGCTGCGCACTCAGTACGTCAGTACTAGCGGTTCAGCGTTCTCAGAAAAATGCATTCAAATTCCACTTGCGTTGCACGGCCGGACTTTTGTGCGGCCGTACATCGTATATTGGCCGTCATTGCCTGGCATCTGCTGCTAGTGCGGCCGTAATTATGTGCGCCAGAACGCACGTTAAAAGTACGCTGGTCTGACCCCAGCCTTAGGGCCCTATTACAATCTTCACGCAAACGTTTGCGCCGGCGCAAAAACACATTAACACGAGGGGTAAAACCCTTTGCGCTGAACGTCGTATTACATTGTCAGCGCAACAAACGCACGTAATCATCTACCGCGGGTGAACCTGCGCGAACCCTGCGCGAGCGTACTTTACAGCGCGCGTCCTATATGCAAATGCGCATATGGTATGCGGATGTTATTACAATCTATGCGCAGGAATTAACGCATAGCCACTGCGCGCATAATTTTAGCAACTCCTAAAAGCTGGTGTTAATGGCAAATTCTATCAACCTGGCCGAACCCAAATACACCAGCCCAAAAAAAAATAATCTGCAAAGTATAGTTACACATTCTACTCATACCAAACCAATAAATTTGAGAAGTGTGTGTGCATTTATTATTGCTGCAGCATATATGCTCAGATTCACTTTGGTAGGCGCAAAAACTTAACATGAGATAATTGTGGTTCTTAATTCTGATTGGCTGAGTCACGTGAAAAAAACAATCTGCACATTGATTTCTGCGCGCAATGTTGCTGCGCGCGCATTTGTGCGCGTCCATTTTACACGCGTTATTGCTCGACGGATGAAAAAATGCACGAGGATTGTAATTCCAGCGTTGATTTACGCACGGTAACGTTTAACGCTTGGTGCACAAATTCACGCGTTGCGCGAGCGTTTTAACGCGAAGATTGTAATAGGGCCCTTAATCTTTTTATATAGCTCTAATTATCAATGCCTAATCACTGTAAATGTGAGCTATAAAACTAGGGTTACATTATAGTGTAGCATAAATTAGCATGTGACATTTAGTGCAGACCAAATAATAATGTTCATTTCATTACTTTTTTTTTAAACAAAGATTTAGGAATTTGCATCTATGATATTTGCCATTATAAAATATGGTTAAATATAAAACCAATATTTGAATTTGTGTTTACTTTTTAACATATAAACATTATTCAATCTTAAATCACATTTATGAGGTTGTTTTCTCAGTCTAAGGGTAGAAGAACTTGTCATTCTATATTTGAACTGCAGTCATGGTCTATTGGGACATCTTTGAATTATGACAACGCTCCTGTATGCGTTATTCATAAATGTCTGTTATGGAGTTGTTATAGTTAACATCTGTCAACTATATGTCCAATGCCACTTGAACTTATTCTATTTAATCTTATAGATATGCATAATGTATTGCACCTCTGTCAAATGCAAAACCGTATTAAATTACTTTAAAACGTATTCATTTTACCAGTGTTTTTCCCTCTAAAATCAGACATTTGCAGAGTTATTCAAAGAGAGACGAATTGGCCCAAAATTGCACAGAACGGTGAATTTCCCGTACGGTGCAATTTCTGAGCCATAATCGAAAGCTGGTAGTTCGCCAAATATTGGTGAATTGCCAGCGAAATACGGTGATCTTCGGCAGTGAACTCCCCATAGAGAAGCAATGGTTAATCTATTCAGAGAACATCGCACATCACTGAAATGTAGGACATACTTGAAAACGAGAGAAATCTCAATGTATATTTCCTGGTAAAAATACTTTGCAAATAAATAAATAAATAAATGCCCCAATTTTCATTGGTTTCATTCGACAGGTTTAAGCAGGCGAATCCCATAGGTTTCAATGCAAAAAAAATCCCTGTTTTTATTAAACGTTTATTAAACCATTTATTCTTTTAATGTGTAGCAAAAAGTTTATTTTCAGGATTTTTTGGCAAAATAATTTCTCCTTTTTTTTTAAAATGGCTTTTTTTCTGTAACAGACCTTTTTATTATTATTCATAGAACCTTACATATTATTTCCAGGCATTTTCATGCAGTAGTTTTTTTTTTAAACGTGTTTAAGGCTAAGGTCAGACGAAAGCAGTTTTAACGTGCGTTTAGCCGCACGAAATCATGGCCGTGCTAGCAGCAAATGAGGTCCAATGCCGGGGAACATACGACAAACGGCCGCACGAAAGTTCGTCCGCGCAACGCAAGTGGCAAACGAACGCATTTTTTCGAGAACGTCAAACCGCTAGTACTGACGTACAGAGTGAGCTGCGGCCGCATAGCGGCGTGTTTGCGTGATTAGGAGACGTCAGACGCTGCACATGTCCGGCCAACATAACGTCCAGACGCAAAAAGTGTTTTATTGATGATCCGTACAAAATCACGGACGAAACTGCGCATCGTATGACCGCTATCGCGTATTCCGTGAAAAACTACGTCCATTCGTTCGAACGCACTTTTTCACGGACAACGTGAAAAATGCGTTCGTCTGACCCTAGCCTCAAAGTTGCTGTTTTTTTTTTTTTTTTTACCCCTGTTCGTCGACTGGTCAGCTTTTTTCGAATCGAACTCGTCGAAGTGCAGCAAACTGGAGAGCACCGAAACATATTATGTTTCACACTCAGGTTATGTTCTATCATTTTCCACTTTCTTAAGCCTTTATTGCATCACTGCTCTCTTCTTCACCACTTAGTTCCAGACTTTTTATTTTCTGACATTTTCATGGAGGAATGCTCAAGATACTGGTGTTGTCCCAACTGCACAATGGCTACACGCAACTGCCTTCAACAGGATGCTTTCAGAATAGCAATTGGTTAGTTCTGCATCAGATGTCTATGACGTCTGTTACCAGTGACGTAGCGTGGGTTGTCAGCGCCCAGGGCAAGGCAAGAATTGTGCGCCCCCCCAATCTGTGGACACGATAACACACCCTGATTCCCTTCTACCAGTAGAGTATTGACCCCCTTACTCCACAAGCACATGTATTGTATATTAACAAAATACTGATATAATAAAAAAATGGTAACACACATGCCCCTCACGCTACGCCACTGCTACCAGTCACCCTGTTCCAGTATACCCTAGTATAGTTCCACTCTCACACTATACCCAGTCACTCTCTCCCAGTACCCCCAGTAACTCTCGCAGTACCCCCAACTCTTTCCCAGTATACCCAGTCACTCTCTCCCTCCCAGTATCCCCAGTCATTCTCTCCCTGAACCTCCAGTCACCCTCGTCCTGTACCCCTCACTATGTGTTGGTCACGCTGCTCTGGTGTCACACAGTGTCACCTACCTGCGTGGAGTTGCTTGTTGCCCGGGGGGGAGCTGTCCAGGGGGCTTAGTGGAGACTGGAATTTAAATGTGCTGCAGGGCAGGCACCTCCCTTCCTCCTTCCTGTTCAGTAGCTGCAGGGCTGCCAGTGGTGGGGCCTGGCACAGGGCTTCAAGGAGGGTTGACTAGCATGGTAAAGGGTGTTCTGTCGGATAATACTGCGCTGCTTCATGTGACTCATGTCAGTGTTAAGGAGGAGTCGGGACAGAATTTTCTGTCCTGGTCCTCGCTTCCGGACGCTGAGTCCTAAGTCACTGCCGGCACTGTAAAACTGGCGGCTGCCCATGCAAGGGCCTCTCACAGACACCATTGTTCGTAAGCAGACACCTTGTTGATCCCTGCTGGAAAATATTAGTGGTTCAAATTTCTTGAAATTGTGCACCCCTTAAGAAAATTTCGCCCGAGGTGACCGCCCCCGAGGCCCCCCACTGCTGTTACCTAAGACTCATGATTGGAGGAAGCCTGTTTACAGAGAGAAGGCTCATGATTGGAGGAACCCTGTTTGCAGAGAAAAAGGTATGGCAGTTTTGCAGCACAACGTCTAGGTTCACCAGTGTAATGGCAGTTACTCCTGTGGCATCACATTCTGCTCTGCAGCCATTGATGCAAACGCGGTAGTGCGAGCTGAGCATGGTAACACTCAGAACAGACTCACATCTAGTACAGTTAACCCCTTGTATAAGATGACCCCCAATGTCTGACTTAACAATTTTAGACAAAAGTATAGTCTTATACATGGAAAAATAGGGTATATTTCGTATAGTTTGAACAAACAAATTCATGTTTCTTTTAAAAATAGTTGTAACAAATCCCAAAATCCATGCGAGTGAAGCTGCGGGCAAAAGCTAGTCTATATATACTGTATATATATAAAAGGAAAAGTCATGACTGACTGACTCATCAACACCCAGCTTAAACTGTTTAACCCCTTAGGGACCGCTGGCGTACCATGTACGTCCTGCCCACGGGTCTCCCTTAGACCCACGGACGTACATAGTAAGTCAGCGGCTCTTAATCTCCCTCCCGCCCGATACTTACCTCCCTCGCTGGATCTCTCGCAGATCTGGCAGGGAGGAAGCCTGCCCCGTAATCTAAATGGGCCGCAGAAATGTAAAAACTACAGCGGCACTAAAGGACGGATTTGTGTAAAACTGCCTGGTCACTAAGGGGTTAATCTAGTAATGCGAAATTTTGAAGGTACATTGTTTTTATGATGTAGGCACCTACTAAGGAAGGATTTTGGAAGTTCCTCCCCTAAGGGGGTGAAAAAGGGGGTGACTATAGGATACCTTTATCTCAAAAACAGAAGCTGATACAGATGTGAAAATTGGTATTTAGATTCTTCTTGAAAAATAAAAAACCACATATTTTAGCATTTTCCAAAAATCCAGCAATGGGGGGTGAAAGAGGGGCGTGAATAATTTTTCAGTATACCTACAGTATATTTCAAAACTCAAAGATGTTACAAGCGTGAAAATTGATATTTACAATCTTATTGAAAAATAAAAAAAACGTGTTCTACCATTTTCCAGAAATCCATTTGGGGGAAGGTGAAAAAGGGGCCAAGATTTTAAACAGGATACCTATATTTTAAACACAGAAGATGAACACAATGGACGCATGTCTTTATTCATCCTATGTAACTATATAACTATGTAACTATGTTATAAACATGAAAATTGGTATTTAGATTCATCTTAAAACATAAAAAGTACGTATTTTACCATTTTCCAAAAATCCAGTGAAGGAGGGGGTGAAAAAGGGGTGAATACTTTTATCAGCATATCTATATTTCAAAAACCAAAGATGTTACAGGTATGAAAATTGATATTTACAATCTTCTTGAAGCCTAAATGGTAATGGTAGGTTTTCAAAAACCAAAGTGGGTGCGTGAACAGGGGGGTGAATATTTTAAACAGGATACCTATATCTCAAAAACAGAAGATGGTACAGACTTCTTGAAAAATAATTTAAAAAAAACACTTTTATTTTAACATTTTCAGAAAATCCAGTTAAGGGGGGATGAAAAAGAAGCGTGAATATTTTCATCAGTATATCTATAATTCAAAAATCAAAGATGTTACATGCATGAAAATTTGTATTTACAATCTTCGTGATAAAAAAAAACGCATGTTTTACCATTTTCCAAAAATCCAAGTAAGGGAGGTGTGAAAAGGGGGGTGAATATTTTAACCACTTGGCTGCTATGGACTCGCTCAGCGCGTCCAGCCAAGTGGTTCTCCTGTGCTACGGACGCGCTGAGCGCGTCCGAGCACAGGAGGCAGCAATCCGCCGGATTCCGGTGGATTGCTGCACCCCCCCGGTGCGGGCTGACATCTTGGATGTCAGCCCGTCAATCCGGGACCCCGGCGGGGACATCTAATGCAGGCGCCCCCCCCGCATGTGCGGAGGAGGCGCCTGAAAGGGAGGGGGGGGAGGTCCTTCGGACCTCTCTCCCTCCCGATTGCCGGGGAGTAGGGAGTTAATACGGACACCGCTTGGAAGGGCACAGCCTGCCCTTCCAAACGGTGGCTGTCATTAACCCCCGGGGAGCCGGATCACGAATCGGCGCTGAAAAGCGCCGGTTCGTGTTCCTTTCCCGGAGCTGGCCGACATCTTGGATGTCGGCCAAGCCTCCGGGAACTCCCCCTGAGGACTGGCGTAATCGTGCTATGCACGATGACGCCAGTCCTGGAGTTAACCCCTAGCTGCCACCAACGGTGGAGATCCACCTATCTCCCGATCCGTGGCAGCTAGGGGTTAATGTTTGGTACTGTTGGATCGGCCAGAGCATGGCCGTTCCAATGATACCAAACACCACTGTGAAAAAAGTTTTTTTTTAAAAATAAAAGCTAATAAAAAAAAAAAAGTTTTTTTTTTTTTGGTTTGTTCATGCAGCAATATTGTTCCCATTTCAATTATAATGTGAACAATGATGCTACACTAACGATTTTTGTATGCGGTGCGTTTGTTAAAAATCGCGTAATTTTCCCCAAAAAAAAATGTATCCCCCATCTCTAATTTTTTTAACAAGCGCACCCCATACAAAATATAACTGCAAACGCTCGAATGTTAAAATGTGAAAAAAAAACACTTTACACGTTGTAAATTATTGAAAATTCATATTTTATTGCATTTTTTGTTATAATATACAGACAGGACATGACGTAATAATAATATATTGACATATTATAATGACATATTATGAATCTGCCGAGTCTGACGGAAAGATCAATATATAATATAGAATAGACAAGTATCTGGCGCCCCCTAATGGATATAGTTAAACAATGCTGTTTGTACACAAACTATTCTTAAGTCCAAAGGACATAGAGCATTAAATTGCAGTTTAAAAAGTCAGCAGCAGATGGTTCACACACTGATAGTTCACCTCCAACCACCAGAAAGAGTCAATAATGGAAAAATGTGGTGACAGTCCGCGCTTCCCTCTTTTTTTCCTTTCCTTTTCTCCCCCTGAAATCTTGGTCGAGGATCTTCTTTAAGCAGTTAATTGCTTTCTTTTATGCAGTCCTCAATTCTCAAGATATATGGGGATAGAAATGAGAAACATAGTGTGATCCATAAAAACACATCCAAGTCCCCAAAATACAATAGTTCAACTCACATTTGGAGGTGTCATAAATCAGACACTAGATGTATCTCACAACCGATATTTTTTAGGAGATATCGGGCTCCCCTTTTCCTCCTCTGTCCGATGATGTTGCTCCAAATGAAAAAATAAGGTTGCAGGATATCGATGAACAAAATTAAAATTTATTAAAATTTAAAATTTATTCCATAAAACAATAAATAGACAAACACCAATACGCGTTTCGCGATGCACTCGCTTCATCAGTTGGCATGTAAATCAATTCCTTCACAATCTCCTGCAACCTCCTTATATACCCTTTAAAATGTGTTGTGATTGAGTGGGAAACGCCCGTTCTCCCTTCCCTCAAAATTACAATTACTCATTCTGCACCTGCGTGTTACTCATTACAATTACAATTACTCATTCTGCACCTGCGTGGGGCATTCCAAATATCAGATCAACCCAAAAGATGGTGGTGATACATCTCGTAGTGCCCTCTTGCATGTTCCTTTTAAGATCTCTAGTGTTTAAACTCCTAAAGTTTCTGCTCCACCTTCTTTCTACCCACAAGGCTTATTATTATCTACCTTCATGTTCATCCCTAAATAGGTTATTCTGCAATTCTAGATACACATGTATTGCCACACCATTGGAAATCCAATAATGTGCTCTATATCAATATTTTACCGTGATGGAAAAAATCTCACACAAGGGGGAGTGTGGAACTTTTTCCATCCTCTGAAAACCTCTGCGTGAGATGCTGATTTTTAAAGTGCTAAATTTATAGTGCCTTCTGCAAAATTTAATATGCTAATCTTAATTAAATGTATATGAATACTATTATCAGAACTGAAAATTTGATTCCTTATATGCGTAAAGAATTTATAATGTCATTCAATAAAGTGCTCTCTTTAAAGTGCTACTCTTACAATGTTGTATACCGAATTAAAACTAACCCATATGTTTCTATACCCCTATACAGAGTGCTAATGTGTAAACCGAAATAAAGTGCTTGTGCCTACCTAACAGTATGCCTATAGGGTGATGGTTAATTGATACATTAGTGTCAAACACATTATAACCTCCATATTCAATACATGTTTGGTTACAGTGTATCCTAGTTCATACAAACATCTTCAGTACACCCTTCTAAATGGATATTTTATAAATACACAATTCTAATTAATATAATACAAACCTCATTTTGTAAAACCTTTATGCAATGATTTGTGTACTTCCTAATATGTAGTTTTGACCTATTCTAAAAAGTGGCAGACCTCAAAATCCTGATTCAAACCCCTAGGTACTAGTGTTTTTAAATTATATATCCATCTCATCTCTGTCCTATTAATTTTATTGATGAAATCCCCTCCTCTCCATTCCTTTTCTACTTGCTGGATCGCCAGAAATTTTGTCCCATTAGGATCTTTATTATGTTTATCTTTATAATGTTGAGGTACAGTATGTGAATCTACGCCTTTTCTAATATTATTCAAATGTTCGCGAATGCGAACATTCAAGCTTCTTGTTGTGCGACCAACATACATCTTCCCACACGGACAAATTAAAATATAAATAACATTTTTTGAAAAACAGGTGAGTGTGTCGTATATCTTGTATCCTTCGCCAGACATACTATTGAACTCTTTTATATGTCTTTTTTGGTTCCCTGTTGTTCTACATGCAAGACCTTTTCGAATAAAATCATCAAATTTCTTTTTTATTCCTTCTAGGGGATTGTGCGGTATCCTTTGATAGACCCCTATATCGTTAAGGATTCTGGATGATTCTTCATGGTAATTCTCCCTATTCTGAATGACAATACCCCCCCCCCCCTTTGTCAGCCGGTTTTATTACTATTGTTTTGTCATCCGCCAGTTCTTTCAAGGCCTCTTTTTCTTCTTTGGTTAAATTATGTGACTTCTTTGGTTGGATTTTTTCCATCTCGTCCAGCACCATTGTTTCAAAGGTTGTTATCTCTTTACTGATGAGGTGTCTGGGATAGAAATGTGACCTCTTCTTCAGCTCTGTGTGTTTCCATTCGTCATTCTCGCTTACTATTTGTCGAGTGACAGGATCTTATGATATCATATTTATCTGGAAAGGATCGGAAGAAGACCTCGTTTGTTTTTTGGAGTTTTTAAACCAAAATGATTGGGGAGTCAGACTTGATAGCCATTTTAGTCAATCAGATATTAGCTTTCTAGATTTAGAGATCTATATTGAAGACCTTCGGATTAAAACTAGAACCCATTTTAAAAATGTAGACGTAAATAGCTACATAGAGAAGACAAGTTGCCACTTTTGGCAATGGTTGGAAGGTGTACCGAAGGGACAATTCCTTAGGTTAAAAAGAAATTGTACTGAGGACGCGGAATTTCACACCCAATCTGAAATGATGAAAATACAATTTGAAGAAAAAGGCTATGATGGTCAGGTTCTGGAAGAAGTGAGAAAAAAGGTGTCACAAATAAATCAGAAACAAATTCTCAACAAGAAAAAAACATCGCATGGAGGATTGAGTAATAAGGTTCCTTTTATTTGTCAATACAGCAGTGAACATAAGGAGGTTAAAAGAATCCTTAGAAAGTATTGGCCCATCCTTCGCAAGGATGAGGACCTTCGCCAGATATTGGGGAATTCTCCTACCATTATCTTTAGAGGGGTTGAAAACATCAAAAATCGTGTAGTAAGCAGCCATTTGAGAAGCAGGAAACAAAAAAAACATTTCGGTTTAGAGAATGGTTTTTATGGATGTGGGAATTGTCTTGCATGTAGAACAACAGGGAACCAAAAAAGACATATAAAAGAGTTCAATAGTATGTCTGGCGAAGGATACAAGATATACGACACACTCACCTGTTTTTCAAAAAATGTTATTTATATTTTAATTTGTCCGTGTGGGAAGATGTATGTTGGTCGCACAACAAGAAGCTTGAATGTTCGCATTCGCGAACATTTGAATAATATTAGAAAAGGCGTAGATTCACATACTGTACCTCAACATTATAAAGATAAACATAATAAAGATCCTAATGGGACAAAATTTCTGGCGATCCAGCAAGTAGAAAAGGAATGGAGAGGAGGGGATTTCATCAATAAAATTAATAGGACAGAGATGAGATGGATATATAATTTAAAAAAACACTAGTACCTAGGGGTTTGAATCAGGATTTTGAGGTCTGCCACTTTTTAGAATAGGTCAAAACTACATATTAGGAAGTACACAAATCATTGCATAAAGGTTTTACAAAATGAGGTTTGTATTATATTAATTAGAATTGTGTATTTATAAAATATCCATTTAGAAGGGTGTACTGAAGATGTTTGTATGAACTAGGATACACTGTAACCAAACATGTATTGAATATGGAGGTTATAATGTGTTTGACACTAATGTATCAATTAACCATCACCCTATAGGCATACTGTTAGGTAGGCACAAGCACTTTATTTCGGTTTACACATTAGCACTCTGTATAGGGGTATAGAAACATATGGGTTAGTTTTAATTCGGTATACAACATTGTAAGAGTAGCACTTTAAAGAGAGCACTTTATTGAATGACATTATAAATTCTTTACGCATATAAGGAATCAAATTTTCAGTTCTGATAATAGTATTCATATACATTTAATTAAGATTAGCATATTAAATTTTGCAGAAGGCACTATAAATTTAGCACTTTAAAAATCAGCATCTCACGCAGAGGTTTTCAGAGGATGGAAAAAGTTCCACACTCCCCCTTGTGTGAGATTTTTTCCATCACGGTAAAATATTGATATAGAGCACATTATTGGATTTCCAATGGTGTGGCAATACATGTGTATCTAGAATTGCAGAATAACCTATTTAGGGATGAACATGAAGGTAGATAATAATAAGCCTTGTGGGTAGAAAGAAGGTGGAGCAGAAACTTTAGGAGTTTAAACACTAGAGATCTTAAAAGGAACATGCAAGAGGGCACTACGAGATGTATCACCACCATCTTTTGGGTTGATCTGATATTTGGAATGCCCCACGCAGGTGCAGAATGAGTAATTGTAATTGTAATGAGTAACACGCAGGTGCAGAATGAGTAATTGTAATTTTGAGGGAAGGGAGAACGGGCGTTTCCCACTCAATCACAACACATTTTAAAGGGTATATAAGGAGGTTGCAGGAGATTGTGAAGGAATTGATTTACATGCCAACTGATGAAGCGAGTGCATCGCGAAACGCGTATTGGTGTTTGTCTATTTATTGTTTTATGGAATAAATTTTAAATTTTAATAAATTTTAATTTTGTTCATCGATATCCTGCAACCTTATTTTTTCATTTGGAGCAACATCATCGGACAGAGGAGGAAAAGGGAGCCCGATATCTCCTAAAAAATATCGGTTGTGAGATACATCTAGTGTCTGATTTATGACACCTCCAAATGTGAGTTGAACTATTGTATTTTGGGGACTTGGATGTGTTTTTATGGATCACACTATGTTTCTCATTTCTATCCCCATATATCTTGAGAATTGAGGACTGCATAAAAGAAAGCAATTAACTGCTTAAAGAAGATCCTCGACCAAGATTTCAGGGGGAGAAAAGGAAAGGAAAAAAAGAGGGAAGCGCGGACTGTCACCACATTTTTCCATTATCAATATATAATATGTCTGGGTCATATACTAAAATAAGCCTTCAAAACACGTTTAAACATGATGAGCAAAACCGGTAAAAATGACCTCAGCACAGAGGCGTGAAACGCCTCAGCAGCGAAAGGGTTAAAAAGGATACGTATATTTCAAAAACCAAAGAAGTTACAGGCGTGAAAATTGGTGTTTAGATTCGTCTTGAAAAATAAAATACCACGGGTCCTATTACATACTTAACGTTAACATTAGCGCTCAGCTGTGTGAGCATTAACATTAAGTTAAGTGGACTAAAATGGGTCGACCATATTACATTCCAAATGCTAACGGGTTAAAAAACCCATTAGCAATTCAGAGCTTACAGTTTTCAGTGCAAGCTTACTGTACTTTGCTCTCCCTATGCTTAACATGGGTAGCGCAAAGAAATAATTAGCAATAGGATTTCAAACTGAAAAGTTAACCACAGCTAGGCGCTGGTGCTGATACCGCTTCTGTGGAATCAGTCAGCACCAGCTTAAAATCCCGCAAAAGTTAGATACTCACCCCTCATCCCACAGTGAGAACAGCGGCTCGATCCACTGCTTCTGCCTTTCAGGAGCAGAGAGAGAATGGGAAAAAGTCCCTCAGTCTACCTCTGCGATCACTCTACCGATCTGAAGGTACTCGCGAGATTCCTACGGACTCCATGGAGGGGAGGATCGCTGTAGCACTTAGCGCTGAGATATGGGGCAGGCAGCTGAATCAGCACCTGCCCCTAATATGGAGTTACAACTTGGACGCTAAGTAGAAACCTGCAAGTGCAGGTTTTACTCCTTAGCGTCCCCTTTTTAGCGGGCAGTTTGTAATTGTTATAACCAATTTTTTTGAACATAAGGGGAGGCAGCCCAGATGGAAATAGAGAGACTCTGTTGTGTGGTTTTGTTTGCTTGCTGTAAGACACACTCTCGATTGGAGAAGTAAACTAAGCGACACGCAGACAAGATGCATATGAGACCATTTTCTGCCTTATGTGTTAAATTTTAAAATTCTAATATAATTACCATATATGGAATGCCAAAAACCTTTTTCAAGTTTCTTCTTATATATCAAAATTGAAGTAAGATGCAGCTTCAGGTCATGTCTAAATATCTTTTGTTAGACAGACTGTTTTATTAGATTTCAAAGAACTTATAGCCAATCAGCATACAGATACATTTCCACGTCACAGTTTAACCAACACTTATTACCTTATATGGTTTACAAAAAAATCTTTTTCCTATCTTCCCGCTCCTGCGCACATTTTCCTGCACTGAACATAACAGGAAATCGGTCACATCTCCTTATCCTACAGAAGGAACAACTGTCTATGCAGAATTGAAAGAAACAAAATGGAGGGGGGAAATTTCACAGCCCATTTTATCAAAACAGGCTTTTCAAAATAAACTATTTATATTTTATACAGGAAATTAAAATCTAACATTATGTTTTCAGGCATTGTGTTATATAATGGTATAGTACGGATACAAGGGTATAACGTAATAACCAATAACATTAACCTGCAGTCTCTGACGCAGCAGAGGAAGGCATAGAAATTAAATATCATGTGGATAAAAACACCACAAAGAAATATTTCTACATAGAGATAAATTATAAGAATATCTTATAAAACAGGAAGTAATATTACTTAATCATACAGAGCTTGGGGCGTCTTTAAAATGGCATTTCTGTGGTTATTGAACAGGTAAGTAAAATAGGGAAATAACAAATGTGGTCTTGCTCATTACGGATATACATGAGGAAGTTAGATCTGTGCAAGACGTTAACATATGTCTTTTAAAATGTCTTTTATGAAGACATACAAAAGGGTTCTTTATAAAGCAATTAAATATATTAACAGACTATTAAGAATTACAGGGGGGAATAAAGGAGATTTAAACATAAGTGCAGGTGAAATTAAAGATAATTTAACAATTCCCTCTTTAATCATAAAGTGATCACCAATAGGAGAGGGAGCCCTTTATGAGCTTGAAAGACACTTACCTTGATTTAGGATCTAGGTTCACCCTCCTAGTGAATCAACCTAGGAACCTGGGACAAATGCCTAATCAAAACACTGTAGAACATTATAAATAAATAAATTTGGGAAATGGGAGTTAAAGTATTTTACCAGGAAGGATACATTGAGATTTCTCTCGTTTTCAAGTACGTCCTGGGTACAAAAACATTGAAATGTTACAGTTGTTACAGAAATACAAAGTAATACAATGCAAGATATTAAAAAAAAACAACACAAATATACATATTAACAGAAAATAAATATTTAGGAAATAGTCATTATGTTACATGTTTACAGGTGCATTCCGTATTGAGGTATGTTAATAGGGAGCTTCAAGTGACTTAAGACTGGGGGAAGATTTGATGGCGTCTGGGAGGTTATTCCATAACTGCGGTGCTCTGTAGGAAAATGAGGACCGAGCCACTGTCTTTTTGTATTGTGGTATTACAAAGAGGGTGCTGGTCCTGGATCGGAGGTTATAGGATGAGGGAACTGCTGGGGGAGGCAGTCTATTCGTATAGGGTGGCAGCTTCCCAGAAAAGCTCTTAAACACCAGGTTGGAAAGGTGAAGGGTGCGTTTAGACTCCAGCGATGGCCAGTTTAGCTCTTTTAACATGTCACAATGGTGGGTCATGTAGTTACATTGTAGCGCAAAGCGGCAGAATGAGTTATACAATGTGGTAAGTTTCTGAAGGTGTGTTTGCGGAGCCACTGCATACACTACATCTCTGTAATCAATAGCCGGCATAAGCATTTGTTATACAATTTGCTTTCTTACCGTGGGGCTCAGGCAGAATTTGTTTCTGTACAGGGCACCTAGTTTGGGGTAAAGTTTAGATGAGAGTTTTTCGATGTGGGGGCCAAAGGATAGATTTGGGTCCAACCACGTACCTAGATATTTGAGAGCAGTGACTGTGGTCAGCGTGCCATTTGATTTTGTCCCCACACATAAATGGGGATTTTGCAATTTATGTAGTTTTGGTGCTGTTCCAAAGAGCATTGTTACAGTTTTGTCAGTATTTAAAAAAAGTTTGTTGTGTTTGATCCACTTTTCTACCTCTGTGAATTGTGCTTGCAGCACGGCCTCCAGCTGTGGGATATTTGGTTTGCTATAGATTACGGTATCGTCTGCGTACATGTGTACAGTTGAGGCTTTGCAGATGTTAGGCAGATCATTTATGAATATCGTGAATGGCAGGGGGCCGAGTATTGAGCCTTGGGGTACACTGCAAGTGACTGGGAGGGGGAGGGAGGAGCTGCCAGAAATGGACACATATTGCCATCGGCCGGATACATATGATTGAAACCAGGTTAGCGTGCGATCACCAATACCAGAGTCTTTAAGTTTTTTTAAAAAGATGCCATGGTCTACTGTGTCTAAGGCCTTGGCAAAATCAAGGAAGATGGCTCCAGTTAGGTTTCCTTGTTCCATCCCAGCTTGGATATCATTGCAGACTTTTAAAAGGGCGGTTGTAGTTGAGTGATTTGGACGAAAGCCGGATTGATCTGTGGTTAAGTAGTTCCAATATTGATAATAATCACGAAATTGTGTGAAAACGCATTTTTCCAAAATTTTGGACATTACAGGGAGCAATGATATCGGACGGTAGTTGGATACCAAAGTACTGTCACCACTTTTATGGATAGGTACCACTCTATTCCACCAAACAAGAAAAATAGCAACTTAAATGCACTTCTAAATGTAGTAACTATAAAATAAGCATGAGTCAGATCTATTTCTGTGTGTTTCCTTGTGTGCAAAATCTCATAAACGTAGCTGCTCTCACACACATATTTGCTCTCCCAAACCCAACCTGCTCCCACACTTGTCTAGGGGAATTGAAAAAAGAAAAATAATGTCTCCTATATCGGAGTATCAGACTGCGGTTTTTATCCAGTTTGGGGGATCAGCAGTCCTGACAAGGGTGACAGTAAACCAGTAGTGTGTACCTTTTGCAACTGTTATGGACAATCGGCTTTCAGTAACATCACACTTTGAGACGCAGTGTCCTTGAACTCATCTGTATCACGCAGAGGGCCTGAGCTCCTGAAACTGGAACTCTGTCTGAACGAGCTGTCTCTGTGTGTTGGTCACGCATTACCTTTGACCTGTAACATTAGCACGAAATGTCCATGATCCATTCCAGACATAGTCATTGTGAACTTGATGACTGTCAGGTACTCTTTAAGAACGTGATGATGGTAGTACCGGCTTAGCAATTGAAAAAAGAAAATGTCCCCTCTAAGCCTGTCCCCAAACACTTACAGAGTCATTCATCTTGCATACATCGCTTTCAGCTGCAACAAAATAAACAAAACATGCTAACATCGCAAAAATAAACACAGATAATAAACTTTAAGAACTTCCCAGCAAAGCCTGTGAGATGCTCAAAAAGAAATAAATTCTAAACCCAAACCACGGGCCCCACACAGCCTTAATTTCTGTACAACCCATAGCGTCATGATAAGTCTGACTAATTTTATTAGAGAAAAATATATACACAACTCTAGCCAAAAGACCAGCCAATGTGCACATTCCCATAACCATTTAGTACCAAAATATTGCTTTATAAATTATAATACCTGGGTCCAAGGGTGAAATTCTGCCCCTCCCCCCCAAAAAAACAAAACAAAAACATGCAGCTTTGCATTATTGCTGTGAACTCTGTAATATGCTCATACACACTGCACATTACTGTGAGTTCTAGTGCTGTGGAACTCTGTGCTACACTGTTATACACCGCACAGTACAGTTTGTTTTATTGCTTTCGACCTCTGATACAGTAATGTGTGGTGTGTATGAGTGTATCACAGAGCTCCACAGCTATAAAACTCACAGCAATGTTCCCACGCACAGTCACACATCCACACACATACCCATACCAGTGGCGTAGCGAAGGGTGGCATTTACCCCAGGCGCCTTGCAGGAGGGCGGGGGGTGCCCCAAGCAGGGACAGACCAACGCGTTGCCCCAGTTGGGTGCCTGTCTGGTGCCAATCTGGGGCTTCAACCACAGTGGGCTGACATCTTGCATATCAGACCTTGCTGTGGAACTGCCCCACAGCTGCGGGCGTCACCGGGTGATGATGTCATAAAGAGGGATTCCCTCTGCCTGGCAGCAGAATCCAATACAAGAGATAGGGTCGTCCTTTGGACCACCATATCCTTTGAAGCATGAGGTCCGTTTTGGAGTCATTGGAAAGGTCTGGCCTTTCCAATGATACTAAACGTGACCAGATAATCTGTACAAAAAAAAAGAAAGTAAAAATGAAAATATTTCTTGTTTTCAGGGTTTTTTTTCTCCAAAAGCAGCAAAGTGTTTAATACAGAAGGTCCTTTTTGGTTTCATTGAAAAGGCCAGATCCTTGTCTTTCCAATCATACCAAACAAACATTTTGTTATGGTTTTTCCCCAAAAAGCGGAAAAGCCTTTAACATAGAAAGTCCTGTAGAAAGGCCCAGATCTTAGCCTTTGCAATGATACCAAACATGACCAGGTAATCCCTAAAAATAAAAAAAAGAGGCAGTATTGTTCACTTTTCAATAATGAAGTGAATTCTATTGTTGCACTCCTCACCTCATTTCCCAAGGCAGCAGCAAGTCTGGAGGGGATGTAGCAATGCGTTAGTATGCATTGTTTCATCGAAAATGTAATCTGCTGCACAGAGCGGAGGGGGTTCTTTGGACCCCTGCATTACCATTCTGTATTTCACACAAGGTCAAGTGAAGTGTTAGAGTATGGCCTTTCCGATGATATCAAACATGACCATATAATGTATATCAAAATGAAAAAAATAACAATTGCAAAACAGGCCTGGCTGAGACCCAGGTGGGCAGCAGGCCTGGCCAAGACCTAGGCGGCCATCGGGCCCTGCAGAAACCCAGGTGGTCGTTAGGCATACCCAAAAACCAGGGGGCCACTATGTGCTGCAAAATGCTGCCTCTGCCAATGGGCCACCCGGAGCCTTGGCCCCATCCGGCCACCTTGGACGGGCCAGCCCTGATCTCAGATCTATATTGTTTCTAACAGAAGCCTATCTTAGGAAAGCATTTGACCTGTATAAGAACTTCCTTTTGATTGTACAAAGAATGGATATCTATATCAGTGGCGTCACTAGGGTTGGTGTCACCCAGTGCCATAACTTATGGTGTCACCCAGCCCCCGAGTTTTACAGATTTTTTTTAACTACTCTTACTCATAAATCGGTACTCCCATATAACACTGAATACTCATACACACAATGCACATTGTGCGGTTTATTACAGTGGAGCTCTCTCCTATGCTCACACACAAATTTTGGCGAACTGCCAGCAAGTACGGTGCATGTTCGAAGGAAGTGAAAGTGAAGGCACACATGGATATATATTGCCCTAGCTCACATATGGATTTATTGCCCCAGCTCACATATGGATATATTGCCCCAGCTCACATATGGATATATTGCCCCAGCTCACATATGGATATATTGCCCCAGCTCACATATGGATATATTGCCCCAGCTCACATATGGATAAATAGTGCACCAGCTCACACATGGATATATTGCCCCAGACCAGCTCACACATGGATATATGCCCCCAGCCCAGCTCACACATGGATATATGCCCCCAGACCAGCTCACACATGGATATATGCCCCCAGACCAGCTCACACATGGATATATGCCCCCAGACCTGCTCATACATTGATATGTGCCCCCAGACCAGCTCACACATGGATATATGCCCCCAGACCAGCTCACACATGGATATATGCCCCCAGACCAGCTCACACATGGTTATATTTTCCCCAGCTCACACATGGTTAGATTTGCCCCCCAGCTCACACATGGTTAGATTTACCCCCAGCTCATATGGGTAGATTTGCCTCCATCTCTCACCTCCTGTCTGCTCGTTGCTCCCCCGATTAGATCCTGTCAGCGGCCGCGTGCTTTTCCCTCCTACGTGCGGCCACCAGCATGAATATCTGCCGCTCGCCTGGGGTTCTATACACCAGCCAGCCGCGATCTCGCGAGATTGTGGCTGGCTGGTGTATAGAACCCCAGGCGAGAGGCAGATATTCATGCTGGCGGCGGCACGTAGGAGGGAAAAGCACGCGGCCGCCGACAGGATCTAATCGGGGGGAGCGCTTGGATGCCGCTGCTTTGGAATTACCCTAAGGGCGGGTGTCACCTGGTGCGGGCCGCACCCCCCGCCCCACCTAGCGATGCTAGTGATCCTTATCCAGCTTTTACATTCTCTTTTTTATTTACGACTATCGCCTTTCCTGCCCTTGAACCCTTCTTTTTCATACAAATACAATACCATACCAATTATTATTCCTTTACTGTAAGTCATAGATCTATTTTTCACACTAAAGTTCTAAAGTAAGTTAATCAGCATAATTGTACAATTCATAAAATGGTCCATATTCAGCATGTAATATTGAACTTATACTTCATGATACTACTTTAGTATAAGACACATATCATAGACATTGGAACGATCTGCGATATTGTTCCACATTTCTTTACCCACTGAATAAGAGACTGTTAAATTGATTTGCACCATATGTCGTCAATGGTTTTTACAAGAGTAATTTTTCAATACATCTTGAATTATAAAATTTTCATTAAACATAGAGATTTATACCTCCACAAATATTCTTTTCTCACAAAATATGTTTTACCTATAACTTAAATAATATGAATTCATTGAATACTGTCATATTTTCAAAGTACACAGCAAGGCCATCAGTCATTTAGGATTTGCATGAATCACCTATTTCGAACAAAGCAACATTTTACTAACTTGAATTTCATATTTTCTGAGATCCCATTAACATTAAATGAGCTTAGTGTTGCATATCTTGATTTCAGTGGCAAAGAAAATTACTAATGCACATAAAAGTGCCTAATTAATTTACAAGCACAGCAAAAATTATGTGTTCAGCTTCAATTTTGTGGACGAATTCAGTGCTCAGATAAAGAGCTGTACGTAGTATTTTAAAAATTATACTCAGACACGTATGCATTAATTACATCTTCAACCATTTCTCTAATAAAATTATGGAGACTACCCTGGATGAATCTCCTCTCAGCCATCTCCACCCACGCTGTTCAATCAGTGGATTATAGTTAGTTTAAGGCTAGGGTCAAACGAAAGCATTTTTACACGCGAACGTAAAAAAGTGCGTCCGAACGCATTGATGTATTTTTTCACGGAATATGCGAAAACGGTCATACGATGCGCATTTTCGTGCGTGATGTTTTACGAATCCAAACCAGGAAACTTTTTGCGTCTGGACGTTATGTTGGCCGGACATGAGCAGGGTCTGACGTCTCCAAATCACACACACACACACCGCTAGCGGGCGCAGCGCACTCTGTACGTCCATACTAGCGGTTCTGCGTTCTCGAAAAAATGCGTTCATTTTCCACTTGCGTTGCGCGGCCGGACTTTCGTGCGACCGTACTTCGTATATTGGCGGTCATTGCCCGTCATTTGCTGCTAGTGCGGCCGTGATTAAGTGCGCCAGAACGCACGTTAAAAATGCGCTGGTCTGACCCCAGCCTTAGGATGACAGCCTTCCCTGCAACTTAAAACAAAAGCATTTTTAATTCTAGTTAAGATTTGTACAGTTTAGGAACCCAAAGACACATCAGAAACAATTCCATTTTTTTTGCACCCAATAAATATCAACATAGATTGGTAATTTACAAAAAAATAAAAATATTGAACCATGCCATTGACTGAACTGATCGTTTTGAAGTTGAAAAACTACTCGAAGTAAAAACTATTCAGCATTGGTTGAAACATTATTAAGCTTATTATTGAAAAAATAATAAATAAAATGAAAATGAAAAAAATAACCCATCCTTCCCACTAAATCACATGTGACATTTTGCAACTTCGACGTTACTGAAGGGCATTATTAGATAGTGTTAATATTAAAGATTTGCAGGATACAGGTCCTCTCTTTGCTTGTAATAAATGTAGCAGATTTAATAATGTGACCTTTAAGGATGATTTCATACACTTATATTCAGGGGTGGGAAAATGACCCCATACACACCGGATATACGAGACCAGCGTTGGGAAGGGTTCAAGTTGATCGGGGTGATCTAAAAGGGGTTTGGGTAATTCTTGTGCACGGTTTAAACATGACCAGCTGATGCCAGACAGAAGCTGCAAAAGCCAGTAAGGCAGGTCATCTATAAAAAAAAGTGGTATTGGTTTGCGTGATGCTCTTTATAAAGGCATGGAAAGACCTCTTCCTGAATAGGGATGAGCTGTTCGGTTCGAACTTTGGCCGTTTGCAAGTTCGCGAACGTCTAACTTTTTGGCGTGTTCGGTTCGAGTTTGAAAAAAAATAATTCAAAAAGTATAAAAAAAATTCTTAAAAAAATACTAAAAAATCTAGAAATAAAGAGACTCTTTACTGCAGAATATTATAAGCAACGGTTTATTAGATATTGAATTAACAAATAATGTCTATGTGCAAAGATTCTCACCTCTAAATGACCTGTGTTCTCAAACGGCGTAAACAACAGGTGTTAATTAGTGTTCGGAAATAACATGTGCTTTTAATTAGTCTGGTCTGATGAATTTGATACATTGTGTGGAGACTGAGGGAGTGGTGTCTCTGTCCTGATCTGAACATATATCAACCAACACCTGTGCTTCTGAGAAGTGTTCATTTCTCTACTAAATCTTCCTCTGATATGCGGTTTAACCCCTTAATCCTGCATTTCACTGCTGTGTGCTCAGCTTATTTTTATCGCTTTCGTTTATCATGTTTAAACGCGATTTGAAGCCACATTTTATTAAATGACCCAGACATATTAGATATTGTTCTTTCCGTCAGACTCCGCAGATTCATAATATATAATTTTTACTTGTATACGTCATGTCCTGCCTGTATATTCTGACAAAAAATGCAATAAAGAATTCTTAAACATCTGCAGTGTGTAAAGTTTTTTTTTTTCACATTTTAGCACATGAGCGTTTGCGGTTATGTTTTCTATGGGGTGCGCTTGCACAAAAATTAGAAATGGGGACTTGTTACATTTTGTGGGGGGAATTACGTGATTTATAGCAAACACACCCCATGGAAAAAAATCATTAGTGCAGCATCATTATTCACATTATAATTGGAATGTGAACAATATTGCTGCATTAATAAAAATAACACACAAAAAAATACATGTTTTTTTTTTTTTACTTTATACCTGGTCGTGTTGGGTATCATGCTCAGGCCTTTCGATTGACACCCTCCATGACCCCCTAGCTGCCACGGTTCTGGAGATATCGGGGTTCAAATGAACCCCCTATCTCCACCAGGGGATTCCGGGCAGCTAGGGGTTCCCCGGCTATCTAACGTCATCACACTATGCGTGAGGACGTCAGGCAGTGAGGGGGGACCCAGGGGTGGAGCCGCCATCCAAGATGGCAGCCCCCACCGGAGCTAGGCCGCACTTCGGCGCCGCAAGACTTCTCTATACACAGCCCCATCAGCATCTCTATACACAGCCTCACAGCATCTCTATACACAACCCCATCAGCATCTCTATACACAAACAGCATCTCTATACACAACCCCATCAGTATCTCTAAACACAGCCTCACAGCATCTCTATACACAGCATCTCTATACACAACCTCACAGCATCTCTATACGCAGCATCTCTATACACAGCCACACAGCATCTCCATACACAGCATCTCTATACACAAACCCCATCAGCATCTCTATACACAAACAGCATCTCTATACACAACCCCATCAGCATTACTATACACGGCATCTCTATACACAACCCCATCAGCATCTCTAAACACAGCCTCACAGCATCTCTATACACAACCCCATCAGCATCTCTATACACAACCTCATCAGCATCTCTATACATGGCAGCTCTATACACAACCCAATCAGCATCTCTAAACACAGCCTCACAGCATCTCTATACACGGCATCTCTATACACAACCCTATCAGCATCTCTATACACAGCCTCACAGCATCTCTGTACACAGCCTCATCAGCATTTCTATACACAGCCTCACAGCATCTCTATACACAGCCTCACAGCATCTCTATACACAACCCCATCAGCATCTCTAAACACAGCCTCACAACATCTCTATACACAGCCCCATCAGTATCTCTATACACAACCCCATCAGCATCTCTAAACACAGCCTCACAACATCTCTATACACAGCCCCATCAGTATCTCTATACACAAACAGCATCTCTATACACAACCCCATTAGCATCTCTATACACGGCATCTCTATACACAACCCCATCAGCATCTCTAAACACAGCCTCACAACATCTCTATACACAGCCCCATCAGTATCTCTATACACAAACAGCATCTCTATACACAACCCCATTAGCATCTCTATACACGGCATCGCTATACACAACCCCATCAGCATCTCTAAACACAGCCTCACAGCATCTCTATACACAACCTCACAGCATCTCTATACACAACCTCACAGCATCTCTATACACAGCCTCACAGCATCTCTATACACAGCCTCACAGCATCTCTATACACAACCTCACAGCATCTCTATACACAACCTCACAGCATCTCTATACACAGCCTCACAGCATCTCTATACACAGCCCACAGCATCTCTAAACACAGCCTTCACAGCATCTCTATACACAACCTCACAGCATCTCTATACACAACCTCACAGCATCTCTATACACAGCCTTCACAGCATCTCTATACACAGCCTCACAGCATCTCTATACACAACCTCACAGCATCTCTATACACAACCTCACAGCATCTCTATACACAGCCTCACAGCATCTCTATACACAGCCTCACAGCATCTCTATACACAACCTCACAGCATCTCTATACACAACCCCATCAGCATCTCTAAACACAGCCTCACTGCATCTCTATGCACAGCCTCACAGCATCTCTATGCACAGCCTCACAGCATCTCTATGCACAGCCTCACAGCATCTCTATGCACAGCCTCACAGCATCTCTGTGAACCCTCAAATGAACCCCCTATCTCCACCAGGGGATTCTGGGCAGCTAGGGGTTCCCCGGCTATCTGACATCATCACGCTATGCGTGAGGATGTCAGGCAGTAAGGGGGGACCCGGGGTGGAGCCGCCATCCAAGATGGCGGCCCCCACCGGAGCTAGGCTGCACTTCGGCGCCACAAGGTGCTGAAGTGCGACCCGGTGCCTAAGGGGTTAAAGCCAGGCACCGCTTAAAAAGGGGAGACTCTCCCCTTTTAAGCGGTGCCTGGCTTTTTTTGTGGGACCTCCCGATCGGGAGGGAGAGGGATCCAAACAGATCCCCCCTCCCTTCCAGGCGATCTCCCGGCATTGCCGGTGGGTCGCCTGGAAATGATGTCATCGCGCGATGACGTCATTTATGTTGGGAGGAGCTTGACTTCAGCGTCTGAGGACGCTGAAGTCAGAACGCCACGGGACCCCGGACAGAGAGGTGAGTATCTCCGCCGGGGGTCCCGCAAAGCTGATGACGTGACACGTCCTCCTCAGCATACAGCGGAAGTGTGTCCCACACGTCGTCAGCAGTGAAGGAGTTATAAACTTATTTTTTTTAAAACTTTTTGTCCTTTTTTCCTGTCCCCCAGGGCAATACCCAGACCTGGACATTTAAAAACAATGTTTCTATACATCCTAGAAATCCGCCACTTCATGGGAAGGTTATGGGGACCTCCTAGGCACGATATTTGAAGGAATTTTTCGTTTTTATTTTTAACCCTTATTTCATGGAAAATTCACTGTCCCTTTAAAAACGTTTTTTTTTTTTACTTTTTGTCCTTGTTTCCATTCCCCCAGGGCACTACCTGGACCCCCATACACCTTTTATGGCAAATATCTAGCATATATGCCCTGTTGGAGGGCACTCTAAAAATCTAATTTTGAATCCCATTGACTTGTATTGAGTTAGAGTTCGAATTCGAAATTTTGAAAAGTTCGAGTTCGAATGCGAACCGAACTCGGGGGTGTTCGGCTCATCCCTATTCCTGAATAGTGTGCAGATCTGGGCTTCTTAGTATTGATGAAAATTATATTATGGAGTTGGAGAAAAAACAGAGGTGAGCTATAAAGATAGTAAGGGGAAGCACAATGTTTATTTATATATCATTTATAATTATGAACAGATATTAAAAACTGTGAGCTTGTTGTTGACGTGTTTATTGCCATTGCATTACTTGTTGATCCATGTTGGCACAATTGGAAGAGCCATCTTTTTGGCCTTCTTTCGGATCAACACAACTCCAGTGACGTGTAGAATGTTAAACATTGGCCTTTCTTCACCCTACAGTACTATGTACTAATACCCTGTTGTATACTGGGTAATTTGGGGTATTAGGGATAATACAGCCTTTACAATGCAGTGAATAAAGAAATTATAATCATTTATTTTTCGTTTAGATTGGGTTAAGTATTTTGTAGATATGATAAAAACTAGGAGGAAATCAACAATTAAATAACAAAACAATCGGTGCTGTACCACGTTACAGTGTGCAGTATATACCCAAAGTCCTCCCCCCTCAAATAATATCCTGGTATCCTGGTGAGTGATTTTGATTTTTGTTTCAAACAGATCTTTTCTATTCATCTTAAGGTTTTAAGTTAGGTCTGGTGTGTAAATTAGGTTAGGCTGGTGACTCATTCCTCTTACTGATTAGCATACAATTGAAATCAATTGGGCGCTATTTACTATTGTGGTTAAACTTGTCCACGCCTTGCTGGGGGAGGTGTTCTTAGGTGACTATATAAAGCTGGTAGAATATTAGCTTGGTCTAATTGAGCTTGGCAAGCCTTCTAAGTGAAGCCTTCAAAGTGAGCATTTAGAGATATCCTGGAGGTAGTCTGAGGTTAGACAGGAGGTAGAAAACCTACAAAAAGGTAAGATTTGTTGGTTTAAATCCATTCTTTTATAATGGCAGGCTTGGTCCAGTGTAAGAGCTGTCATGCATTTGTTTTTAGATCCAATTTTTGGAGGTTTGGAGTGTGCCTGATATGTAGGCAGCTCTCTTTATTGCAGCAGGAAATTGCCTGTTTGAAGTCTGAGATTTGTAAATTATCTGTTAGACAAACCCAGGCTTTGGCTATGACTGTTACAAAGCCACTGCCACAGAGGCCTCCTAGGAGCGGCAGATGGACCTGGTAGACTTAGGATCTGGTAGACTTAGAGTTGTGGATAGAAGGCATGTCCCACAGTCTGGCTCTTCTTAATTCTTTTGAGGCACTTTCAGAATGTAGTGGTGAGACGGAAGTAGGCTCAGACACCATAGTTGAGGAACCACCATCCCCTATGCCTAAGGTATGCAGGACTGCAACCAAGAACAATAAGGAAAAGGTGGGACATGATAGAAGGCAATCGTTGCAGGGTGATTCTATCATAAGAGGTGTTGAGCTGGAGAGTAGTGGTTTGGTGAGATGTCTTCCTGGGGCTACTGCTCGTAGAGACAAGAGACGTATTCTCAATATTGTCAAACAAGCAAAAGCAGCAAGGGGAAGTGGATGTTCTAGTCCATCTAGGGACAAATGACTTGGCTAGCAATGAGGTTTCTGAGATTAAGGAAGATTTTTGTGTTCTTGGAGGTGAAATACAGCAGATTGCATCCACTGTGTCATTCTCTGAAGTTTTGCCTGTGCATAACATTCAGGATAGGCAGATGCGCAATAGGGAATTTAATTTGTGGCTTCGGGAATGGTGTCGAGAACAAGGATTTGGCTTTGTGTCCCATGATAGCTCTAATTGGAGCAGAAAGGAACTGTATAAAAAAGATGGTTTGTATCTTACTCATAGGGGAACATATGTTCTCAGAGAGAAGTTCAAAGGTTTCGCAAAGAAATATTTAAACTAGGAGGGGGGCCAAAAGGGTAAAAAACAATCTGCCTGATTGTCCCCCAAAACTAAATCGGAGGGTGCAAGCAACATGCGGGGGAAAAAATGACAAGCTCAGAGTCGTGTCTATAAATGCTCGCAGTTTAGTCAATAAAATCAATGAACTGGAGGCAATGATGGCAGCTGAAAAAGTAGATTTAGTTGCGGTTACTGAGACATGGTTCAGTGAGAAAAATAACTGGGACATAACAATACCGGGGTACTCTTTATATAGAAAAGACAGAGAAGGTAGGAAAGGAGGAGGAGTGGCCCTGTATGTGAAAAACAACATAAAAACGAACCAAATAAAAGTGAGCGAGGTGAACATAGAGTCAGTTTGGGTTACGCTAACATTTGGCAATCATACAGTAGCTCGTGTAGGTGTGATCTATAGACCCCCTGGACAAGTAGAAGAGCTAGATAATCTGCTGGTTGAGGAAATAGCCAAAATGGCAATGAAGGGGGAAGTTATTATCATGGGGGACTTTAATCTTCCTGATGTGAACTGGAAAACCAAAACAGCTGGGTGCACCAGGAGTACAAATATTCTAAACTCCCTACTGGGATTATCTCTAACACAAGTAGTTGAGGAGCCTACCTGTAAAGAGGCCATATTGGATTTAATACTCACAAATGGAGGTTTGATATCGGACGTTGTTGTAGGTGAAAATTTGGGATCTAGTGATTGTCAGTATGGTTTAATATAAGAACAGGGATGGAGCCGCACCACACAAAAACAAAAGTTTTAGACTTTAAAAAAACAGATTTTTCTAAAATGAGATTTTGTGTGAAGGAGTCATTATCAGACTGGAGGAGTTTAAAGGGAGTCCAGGAGAAATGGGATTATTTAAAGGAAGCATTATTGAAGGCCACAGGAAATTGCATTCGGCTTGTTAGCAAAAACAAAAAAGGGAAGAAACCACTGTGGTACTCTGCAGAAGTGGCCAAAATAGTGAAGAACAAAAAGACAGCATTCAATAATTATAAAACAACTCAGGCAAACCTATAAGATTAGGCAGAAAGAGGCAAAGCAATTTATAAGGGCTTCCAAAGCACATGCAGAAGAGAAAATAGCTCAGTCAGTAAAAAAGGGGGACAAAACATTTTTTAGATACATAAACGAGAAAAGAAAAGTAAAACAAGGATTAGTTAGATTAAAAACAAAGGAAGGAAGGTATGTAGAAGAGGATAAAAGTCTCGCTGACTGCCTCAATAAATATTTTTGTTCAGTCTTTGCAGAAGAAAAGGAAGGAAAGGGACCTCAGGAGGAAACACTAACGAGACAATTACATATCAGTTTACAGAGGAGGAGGTTCTACAGCAGCTGCCTAAAGTAAAGACAAATAAGTCAATGGGGCCTGATGGGATCCACCCTAAATTATTAAAAGAGCTCAGTGATGTAATAGCAAAACCGTACAGATTTATTTAACCAATCCTTGCTAACGGGAGTCGTCCCAGAAGACTGGAAATTAGCAAATGTTGTGCCCATTCACAAGAAGGGTAGTAGGGAGGAATCTGGGAACTATAGGCCAGTTAGTCTTACGTCAGTAGTGGGGAAATTAATGGAAACCATGTTAAAGGAAAGGATTGTTGAACATCTAAAAACACATAGATTACAGGATCAGAAACAACATGGGTTTACCTCAGGGAGATCATGCCAAACTAATCTTATTGATTTTTTTTGATTGGGTAAAAAAATAATAGACACAGGTGGTGCAGTAGACATTGCTTATTTAGATTTCAGTAAGGCTTTTGATACTGTTCCGCATAGAAGGCTTATCAATAAATTGCAATCTTTGAGCTTGGATTCCAATATTGTTGAATGGATTAGGCAGTGGCTGAGTGACAGGCAACAGAGGGTTGTGGTAAATGGAGTTTATTCGGCGCAAGGTCTTGTTACCAGTGGGGTACCTCAGGGGTCAGTACTTGGACCCATTCTATTTAATATTTTTATTAGTAATATTGCAGAAGGTATTAATGGAAAAGTATGTCTTTTTGCTGATGACACAAAGATTTGCAACAGGGTTGATGTTCCTGGAGGGATTAGCCAAATGACAAATGATTTAGGTAAACTAAAAAAATGGTCGGAGCTGTGGCAATTGAGTTTTAATGTGGATAAGTGCAAGATAATGCACCTGGGACGTAAAAACCCAAGGGCTGAATATAGAATATTTGATACAGTCCTAACCTCAACATCTGAGGAAAGGGATTTAGGGGTTATTATTTCAGAGGATCTAAGGGTAAGTAGTCAATGTAATAGAGCAGCAGGAAATGCTAGCAGAATGCTTGGTTGTGTAGGGAGAGGTATTAGCAGTAGGAAAAGGGAAGTGCTCATGCCACTGTACAGAGCACTGGTGAGACCTCACTTGGAGTACTGTGTGCAGTACTGGAGACCGTATCTCCAGAAGGATATAGACATCTTAGAGAGAGTTCAGAGAAGGGCTACTAAAATGGTGTACGGCTTGAAGGAGAAAAGTTACCAGGAAAGGCTTAATGATCTTAGCATGTACAGTTTGGAAAAAAGACGAGGCAGAGGAGATATGATAGAAACATTTAAATACGTAAAGGGAATCCACAAGGTAGAGGAAGGGAGTATATTTAAAAGGAAACAAAGTAGCAAAACAAAAGGACATAGATTAGAGGGGCAAAGGTTTAAAAGTAACATCAGAAAGCATTATTTTACTGAGAGGGTGGTGGATACATGGAACAGTCTTCCAGTTGAAGTGGTAGAGGCCAAAACAGTAATTGAATTTAAGCAAGCATGGGATAGGCATAAGTATATCCTAAACAAGATAAATCCAGGTAAAGTATCCATGTAATTGGGCAGACTAGATGGGCGAAAGGTTCTTATCTGCAGACATTTTTCTTTGTTTCTATGTTTCTAATAACCACACAATAACACAAAAGGTATTACCACCATACAATCTGCATCTGTAGTTGAACAGACAAAAACTGCATAATAATAGGAGAAAAAACAGGAAGAAATGACACCTAGCATAATACGTTCAATTTAATACAATCAAATAAAAAAAGGAAATAGATTTACAAACACATTGCCATTTAAAAAATACACTACATGAGTTTTGTGCAACAAAACCAAAATGTGTATCTCAGGGTAAAATGGCCTCCACACTGCACTTTTCCACTGGCCTGAAGCTTGTAATTGGCTACAGCCTTGCACCTGACCACAGGTCAGGTGCAAGACTATGCCATTCAGGGCTCAGAGTCCTGATTGGGCTAATTTTGCCCTATCATGGGCTCACAGAGCTAAGTCCCGCAGCACACTATATAAGGCTTCCCCGCAGCCCCAGCGTGTGTTTGTTGCAGGAGTGAATCAAAGAGGAGAGGAGATTGTTGCATATCAGGCTGTATCACTGACTTATACCAGAGAAATCTGGAAATTGGAATCTGTGTGTTGGTACTGACAGCTATCAGGGACAGGCTGTATCACTGAGTTATATCTGATTTCTGGAAATTGGAATCTGTGTGTTGGCACTGACAGCTATCAGGGACAGGCTGTATGTCACATTCAGCCACAATGGCGGTACCTGGCATGCGCCAAGAAGGGCCCAGGTAAGAGGAAAAGCCGCTATACGCAGAGATGCGTGACACAACAATCAGGATAAGGAAATAAACCACAGGAGACACTGGGGACCTCTGCACGGCTATTACCGAAGGAGCCCTATACTGATAGATCGGTCCTTAGAGTGGCCGAATCTGCACTAATAGAAAAAGGTTACCTTGTAGCCGTGCAGAGTCCTGGGGAAAACACAGACACCTGAAGGAGTTATACTCAACAACTTGCAAGGAAGGACTTCAATATACAAAAGCCGTGGTCAACAGGGATACACAACATATAATTCAATATGCACAGAACAGGTAGGGATGTCCAGAAGAGTCGTCAATAAATAAGCCTAGAGTCAAAACCAAAACGTATACCTTGAGCCAAAGCGGGGATATAGCACCAGAGAAAATCCGTCAGCCAGGCCAGAGGGTCAATACCAGGAAGTCAATCAGAAACCTAGAACTCAGACAAGGAGGAAACACTGAGAAAGCACTAGGATAGAATGACAGGGAGCTCTCAGGAACAAATCTGTAGCTGAAGTGAACCAGGATGCAAGAGCATGGTGATATGGGCCCATGGCTTTATATAGGGGAGTAGTCAGCTCATATCACCAGCAGAAGCTCAACGAACAAAGAACTTAACCCCTGAGCTGCATGTCAGGGAAAGCAGCACAGGGAAACACAGACATAAGGAATACAGAGGGCAGGGAGACAGGGTTGGAACGTGGGAACGTGACAGTAGCCCCCTCCAAAAAAGGTGACCTCAGGGCACCTAAAACAACAAACATGACAGACAGAATCAGGAAACCAGATCACAAACACCAGTCACCAAAGTCCTTTGAGGTCCCACTCAGAGTCGTCATCCTCCTCCACAAGATGCACCCGTCTATGAGGGTTCCTTTGAATGGCAACCCAGTGGTCCTTCCTGAACACCAGTCCAAAGGGCGACTGCACATAGCCCTCAGGGACATGACGGGGTAGGGGATCTTGGCATCAGTTAGACTGGACATAGAATCAGTGGGACTAGGGTTAGACACCTTTTCCCGTCTTCTCCTTGAACGAGATCTAGAACTGGTGACCCCCCACACGACACGGCAACAGTGGGAGTAGGCTCGCCTACCTGTGCCTTACCATGAGGTTTGGAAACCTCGGACTCTCTGTGGGGCATGGGTACAGTGGTGTTGCAATGTAGCTCTGGCACTGCTGACACACAGCTTGACTGGGTTTCTGGAACCGCTGACACACAGCTTGACTGGGTTTCTGGCACCACTGACACACAGCTTGACTGGGTTTCTGGCACCGCTGACACACAGCTTGACTGGGTTTCTGGCACCGCTGACACACAGCTTTGGACTGGCACTGCTGACACACAGCTTGACTGGGTTTCTGGCACCGCTGACACACAGCTTGGGACTGGCACCGCTGACACACAGCTTGAGTCTTATTTAACTGGAAGCTTGCCAGCCACAGGCGTGACAACTTCACTGCCAGAAAAAGGCAACATGATTGCGTTTCCCCACCAAAACTCCTTGGCTGTGACCCCATCGCCAGACCCCATAATAGCGGCCTTGCCACCTGGCACTATGAGTGCGGTGGGTAATGCAGATAAGCATACAGCACCGCAGGTAATACAGCCTGTAACAATCTTACGCCCTGGACCACCCTTAGGGTGTCTGGCCGTTTGGCGAGGCCACATACGAGAGGCATTAATGGGAATAACCTCCATGGCTTCATCCTTTGACTCCTTCTCGGCCAGGGAGTCAAAGTCCATTTGTGCCTCGGGATCAGAAGAAGGGGAATACTCGACTGGGTCTGAGATGTCAGTTACCCCCTCCACAGACCTGGTTACCCCTGGAAGGGCTCTCTTAGGCCTGGACGGTAAAGGGGGTCTGACCTCGGATACATGGCAGGGACTGATGCCATCTGACCCAGTACGGGGCCTGGCACCATCTGACCCATCGTCGGAATATTCAGCAAGGTTATTAACATCAGTTGCCCCCTCCACAGGTCTGGTTGCCCTAGGAAGGGCTCTCCTAAACCTGGACGGTACAAGGGGTCTGATTACTTTGGATTTATAATGGGACCTGGCTTTGGTGACCCGACTGTGGGTCGTGGGCGCAGCGGGCATCTTGCCAGCCTCAGCGCGCACTGGCATCTTGCCAGCCTCAGCGCGCACTGGCATCTTGCCAGCCTCAGCGCGCACTGGCATCTTGCCAGCCTCAGCGCGCACTGGCTTGAGTGGGCACCATGATATAAAATGCAATGAACTGGCACAATAGAAACAGAGCTTGTCAGTTCGCCTTCTATTCATTTCCTCAGGGGAAAGCGGACCACGTACCCTGCTTTCTAGAACAGCTTGATCATTAGAAGGGAGAAAAGCTGTGTCCATTAACCCCTTCCACTTAGACATGAAATCATCAAACAGGTGCAGCATGGATTCAAACAACTTACGCAGCTCTGCGGGCTTTGTGGTTGGCTCTTGCATTATGTCACGTTCAGCCACAATGGCAGTACCTGGAATGCGCCAAGTAGGGCCCAGGTAAGAGGAAAAGCCGCTATACGCAGAGATGCGTGACACAACAATCAGGATAAGGAAATAAACCACAGGAGACACTGGGGACCTCTGCACGGCTATTATCGAAGGAGCCCTATACTGATAGATCGGTCCTTAGAGTGGCCGAATCTGCACTAATAGAAAAAGGTTACCTTGTAGCCGTGCAGAGTCCTGGGGAAAACACAGACACCTGAAGGAGTTATACTCAACAACTTGCAGGGAAGGACTTCAATATACAAAAGCCGTGGTCAACAGGGATACACAACATATAATTCAATATGCACAGAACAGCTAGGGATGTCCAGAAGAGTCGTCAATAAATAAGCCAGGAGTCAAAACCAAAACGTATACCTTGAGCCAAAGCGGGGATATAGCACCAGAGAAAATCCGTCAGCCAGGCGAGGGGGTCAATACCAGGAAGTCAATCAGAAACCTAGAACTCAGACAAGGGGGAAACACTGAGAAAGCACTAGGATAGAATGACAGGGAGCTCTCAGGAACAAATCTGTAGCTGAAGTGAACCAGGATGCAAGAGCATGGTGATATGGGCCCATGGCTTTATATAGGGAAGTAGTCAGCCCATATCACCAGCAGAAGCTCAACGAGCAAAGAACTTAACCCCTGAGCTGCATGTCAGGGAAAGCAGCACAGGGAAACACAGACATAAGGAATACAGAGGGCAGGGAGACAAGGTTGGAACGTGGGAACGTGAAACTGTATCACTGACTTATACCAGAGTCCTGGGAATTTGAATCTGTGTGTTGGCACCGCAAAGGCTAACAGGGTGTATCACTGACTTATACCAGAGTTCTGGGAATTTTAATCTGTGTTGGCACTGCAAAGGCTATCAGGGTGTATCACTGACTTATACCAGAGTTCTGGGAATTTGAATCTGTGTGGAAGAGCGGTGAAGGGGGCTGCTAGACTGATGCCTTTTGCAATTTTTTTAGTCCACGACACCCAGGGACGTCAAACGTAGGCACCCATTGCCAGCGTCTTCACCATATGGTGCAGGACTACCTAGGGGCAAGGGCAGACCTGGATACCTTTACAGCAGATGATCCACTGGCTTACTGGGTGTTGAGATTGGATCACTGGCCAGAACTTAGCCAATATGCTTTGCAGCTACTAGGTTGCCCTTCATCCAGCATGCTTTCTGAAAGGACGTTCAGTGCCGCTGGAGGTTTTGTCACAGGCAAAAGAGTGCGTCTGTCCACTGACTCTGTAGACCGGCTGACATTTATTAAAATGAATCAGTCCTGGATCAGCAGCTATCATTCCCCTGATGCTGATGTAACTGAATAGATTGGGGATCTCTTCTGCATTCCCAAAACCTCCACCTCTGTACTCTTCCACAATACCTCAGAGGGGTTACGGTGTGAAGGCACTAGCTGGCACCAAAGGCCCAATATTTGGGTGCACTGACGCGTGTACCTGATTCCAATCATTTTAATATTTGAATGCAGAGTCCACCTCTGCACTCTTCCACAATATATCAGAGGGGTTGCGGTGTGAACGCACTAGCTGGCACCAAAGGCCCAATATTTGGGTGCAATGCTACTGACGCGTGTACCAGATTCCAATCATTTTAATATTTGAATGCAGAGTCCACCCCTGCACTCTTCCACAATACCTCAGAGGTGTTACAGTGTGAAGGCACTAACTGGCACCAAAGGTCCAATTTTAATGCACCTGTTGTTATTATTATTATTATTATTCTTTATTTATAAAGCGCCAGCATATTCCGCAGCGCTGTACAATAGGCACAGTATAGACAGGGTTACAATACATTGAACAACATTTGACAAACAGTACAGGAGGAGATGAGGGCCCTATTCCCGTAGGAACTCACAATCTAGGAGGGTTGGGGTTGGAAACAGGAGGAGAGGACTGTAAGGTGAGAGTGATTGATGGTTGCGTCAGTGAGTTGGGTGGTAGGCTTCCCTAAATAGGAACGTTTTAAGGTAGCGTTTGAAGGAAGAGAAGTTATGGGAAAGTCTGACAGTACGAGCGTTCCAGAGAGTGGGGGCTGCGCGTGAGAAATCCTGCAGTCTATCATGGGAAGAGGTGATGCGGGGAGAAGCTAGGCGCAGGTCACTGTTTGACCTTAGGGAGCGGGCTGGGGTGTATTTTGGGATTAGTGAGGACAGGTAGTGGGGAGCTGAGTTAGTGAGGGTTTTGTAGGTAAGGATAAGGATTTTGAACTTAATTCTGCAGTGGATGGGGAGCCAGTGAAGGGACTCGCAGAGGGGAGCGGCAGAGACAGAGCGGCGGGTGAGGTGAATTAGCCTGGCGGAGGCGTTCAGGATGGATTGTAGGGGGGAGAGGCGGGACAGAGGGAGGCCAGATAAGAGATTATTGCAATAGTCGAGTCGGGAGATTACCAGGGCGTGTATGAGTTGTTTTGTGGTGACAGCGGTAAGAAATGGCCGAATTCTGGAAATGTTACGCAGTTGATATCGGCAGGAGGAGGAAAGAGACTTGATGTGGGGGATGAAGGAAAGAGCAGAGTCAAGTGTAACTCCAAGACAGCGAACTTGGTTTGATGGGGAGATGGTGATACCCTCCACCGTGATAGAGAAGTCAGGAGGTGGGGAGGCATTGGAGGGAGGAATAAGTAGGAGCTCAGTCTTTGACATGTTGATCTTTAGGTGGTGGGAGGCCATCCAGGAGGAGATGCCAGATAAACAGTCACTGACTTTTGAAAGGACAGGGGGAGAGAGATCAGGGGTAGAGAGGTAGATCTGAGTGTCATCAGCGTAGAGGTGGTAATTAAAGCCAAAGCTGTTGATGATTTTGCCCAGGGAGGAGGTGTAGATGGAAAAGAGCAGAGGACCAAGGACAGAGCCTTGAGGTACACCAACAGATAGAGGCAATGAAGAGGAGGAGTTACCAGCAAAGGACACACAGAAGGACCTGTTGGATAAATAGGAGTCAACCCAAGCAAGTGCAGTGTCACCGAGACCCAGAGAGTTGAGGGTCTGTAGAAGGAGGGGGTGGTCAACAGTGTCAAAAGCAGCCGAGAGGTCAAGCAGGATGAGAATAGAATAGTGGCCATGTTTTTAGCAGTTAGGAGGTCGTTGGTGACTTTAGTGAGGGCAGTTTCAGTTGAGTGTAGGGGACGGAAGCCAGATTGCAGGGGGTCAAGTAGGGAATTGGAGGACAGGAAGAGGGAGAGGCGGTTGAAGACTAGTTTTTCTAAGAGCTTAGAGGTAAAGGGAAGCAGGGATACAGGGCGGTAGGTGGATGGAGAGTTGGGATCGAGGGATGGTTTCTTTAGTAAAGGGATAACTAGCGCGTGTTTGAAGGCGGATGGAAAGGAGCCAGTGGAGAGAGATAGGTTGAAGATGTGTGTGAGAGCAGGGGTGAGGGAGGAGGAGAGGGGAGGAATTAGATGTGAGGGAATGGGGTCGAGCGGGCACGTGGTGAGATGTGAGGAGGACAATAAGGAATTGACTTCCTCCTCAGTGGCTGGGAGGAAGCGGCAGAGGGTGACAGAAGGGACCTCTGGGAGTGGAGGTGGCAGATAACTATCTTGTGTTGGGATGTTGCTTCTGATAGTTAGAGTTTTACTGAGGAAGTAGTCTGCCAGGTCTTGAGCGCTGAAGGCAGCTGAGGGGGGAGGTGCAGGTGGGTAGAGGAGGGTGTTGAAGGTGTTACTTTCATCCAAAGCCTGCATAAGTTTCACCATAATTTAGCCAAAAAAATCACTAAACTTGTTCTGCGTGTCCTAAAACGTCTCCTCTTTCTGCTTGTAACACCAGTCCGTCGTTCTGCAGCTGTTCCTCTTTCCATGTTTTCGTTTTTAATACCAAATGGGAAGTGTTTGGTGCATGTATAAATAAAACCCACCATCTCTGCCTCTCCTTGGCTGAAAAGCAGCAGGATGGGCTTGGAGCTGCTCAGTAGAGAGGCCTTTTGGTACATGTTAGGTACTCACTCTGTAAAGAGGTGCCGTGAAGTGGCGAGTAAGCTTACGTTGCAATGGCCATTGAAACAAACAAAAACCTCAGTTTTGTTGTACATGGAACACATAGAAACGAGCGCAGATGACACCTTTTTTCCTTGTTATGTTTTATACATTCACTGGGCTGTTTCTCCTGGCAGTTGCTGCCGCTCCAGTGAGTATGGGCGCGACGCCATTTTTTCTGTATTTATGTATATCATGCTTATAACACCAGTCCGTCGTTCTGCAGCTGTTCCTCTTTCCATGTTTTCGTTTTTAATCCCAAATGGGAAGTGTTTGGTGCATGTATAAATAAAACCCACCATCTCTGCCTCTCCTTGGCTGAAAAGCAGCAGGAGGGGCTTGGAGCTGCTCAGTAGAGAGGCCTTTTGGTACATGTTAGGTACTCACTCTGTAAAGAGGTGCCGTGAAGTGGCGAGTGAGCTTACGTTGCAATGGCCATTGAAACAAACAAAAACCTCAGTTTTGTTGTACATGGAACACATAGAAATGAGCGCAGATGACACCTTTTTTCCTTGTTATGTTTTATACATTAACTGGGCTGTTACTCCTGGCAGTTGCTGCCGCTCCAGTGAGTATGGGCACAACGCCATTTTTTCTGTATTTATGAATTGGATATTTTGTTGGCTGGTAAGCACCAGAGCACAACTTGTTTCATAGATCCTGGGCCCCTCAAATATATATATATATATATCCAGAAAATAGCACCCATATCAATGACCACCTTCTTCCACCATTATCTGCAACAAAAAAAACACAATTTCAGAACTGTGGTAATCAATGATGGGGATTCAGTTCACAAAGTATGATCATAGTTTGCTTAAGCCTGTCACAAATGCCAATGTACCCCATTGTTGTCAGGTCCTATCTAACTTGACCGAATCTGCATTTATAGGATCAATTCACCCTAGAGCTCCCAAACAGGCTCAGGCCTTTATAGGCTGCCACAGTGGGACACACTTATGAACAGGGAGGGGTGCATACTAAATGAGGGTTGTCAGCCCCCTATATGTGTAATGCAAACCACAGGAAGGTTGCACTCAACCTAAACTAGCAAGCAGTGGGTGCATCTAAGACATTTAATACAAAACACCAGGAAAGAGCACTCCATAACACTGACCAACTTCTTACACCATTTTCTGCAACAAAAAATATCACAATTTCAAAATGTTCAAAAGACCTGACTGAGGTAATAAATGATGGGGATTCAGTTCACAAAGTATGATCATAGTTTGCTTAAGCCTGTCACAAACGCCAATGTACATATGTACTGTATGTATATACATAATGTATATATACACAAAAATGTTGCAGATACTGCACTTAGCACCTTGCCTCGGTGCAGTTATCCCAAGCTAAGCATATATATATATTATTCCAAAGTGAGGTTGCACTCGAGGGCTTCGGTAAAAAGTTTTCTTTATTGTATAAACATTAAAATCTGATGTTCCAGCTCCAGCAAGCATTTATCAAAGATAAAATACAAATGAAGGGAACCGGGTATATATACCTGTAAAGTAAAGCTTGTTACTCACCAAACCTGTTCCGTGTTACTGCTGATCACGCCAACCCGTTCCCAGAAGTGACGTGTTGACATAGGCTGAACACATAGCGTCAGACGTAATGGTGCACCAATTCTACGATCGCTGTGTCTGGCTCCCATAGAAACCAAACACACATCTTTGTGTATAGCGTCTGCATTAAAAACAATAATAAATGAAGAGGATATTAAATCTGAAGATTAAGCTGCAAATTATTTGAAGATCCAATTATTAAGTGCTACAATCTTATTAGAGACCTGAATATGGTGCTGAGTTCAGGTCATCTGTAGATATGACTGAATCTGTGTGTGAGGTATGACTGAAGTGTAAATGGGACGAGTGGAGATGAACCAATGTTAAAATTAAAGGTGTATGAGAATATATATGAACAATGATCTGCAAAAAATGTGTAAGTGAGAATAAAAGTGAGTATGAAAAATGTGACTGGAAATGACATTGTGAGGGCTGATAGAATGTGTATGTGATATTATGTGTAGATGTATGGTGTATCTAATGTATGTACAGAAATATTGGGACTTTGACACAATTCTAACATATTTGGCTCTATACACCACCACAATGGAGTTGGAATGAAACAAACACAATGTGCTTTAACTGCAGACTGTCAGCTTTAATTTGAGGGTATGTACATCCAACTCAAGTGAACGGTGTAGGACTTACAGCAGTTTGCAGATGTGCCTCCCACTTGTTAAGGGACCAAAGGTAATGGGACAATTGGCTTCTCAGCTGTTCCATGGCCAGGTGTGTGATATTCCCTCATTACCCCAATTACAATGTGCAGATAAAAGGCCCAGAGTTCATTTCAAGTGTGCTATTTGCATTTGGAATCTGTTGCTGTCAACTCTCAAGATGAGATCCAAAGAACTGTCACTATCAGTGAAGCAAGCCATCATTAGGCTGAAGAAACAAAACAAACCCATCAGAGAGATAGCAAGAACATTTGGCATGGCCAAAACAACTGTTTGGAACATTCTCAAAAAGAAGGAACGCACCGGTGAGCTCAGCAACACCAAAAGACCCGGGAGACCAAGGAAAAACAACTGTGGTGGATGAACGAAGAATTCTTTCCCTGGTGAAGAAAACACCCTTCACAACAGTTGGACAGATCAAGAACACTTTCCAGGAGGTAGGTGTATATGTGTGTCAAAGTCAACAATCAAGAGAAGACTTCACCAGAGTTAATACAGAGGGTTCACCACAAGATGTAAACCATTGGAGCCTCATAAACAGGAAGGCCAGATTAGAGTATGCCAAACAACACCTAACAAAGCCTTCACAGTACTGGAACAAGATCCTATGGACAGATGAGACCAAGATCAACTTGTACCAAAGTGATGGGAAGAGAAGAATATGGAGAAGGAAAGGAACTGCTCATGATCCTAAGCATACCACCTCATCAGTGAAGCATGGTGGTGGTAGTATCATGGCGTGGGAATGTATGGCTGCCAATGGAACTGGTTCTCTTGTATTTATTGATGATGTGACTGCAAACAAAAGCAGCAGGATGAATTCTGAAGTGTTTTGGGGCAATATTATCTGCTCACATTCAGTCAAATGCTGCAGAACTCATTGGACGGCGCTTCACAGTGCAGATGGACAATGACCCAAAGCACTCTGCAAAAGCAACCAAAGAGTTTTTGAATGGACAGAAGTGGAATGTTATGCAATGGCCAAGTCAATCACCTGACCTGAATCCCATTGAGCATGCATTTCACTTGCTGAAGACAAAACTGAAGGGAAAAAGACCCAAGAACAAGCAGGAACTGAAGACAGTTGCAGTAGAGGCCTGGCAGAGCATCACCAGGGATGAAACCCAGCGTCTGGTGATGTCTATGCGTTCCAGACTTCAGGCTGTGATTGACTGCAAAGGATTTGCAACCAAGTATTAAGAAGAGAAAGTTCGATTTATGATTATTATTCTGTCCCATTACCTTTGGTCCCATAACAAGTGGGAGGCACATCTGCAAACTACTGTAAGTCCTACACCATTCACCTGAGATGGATGTACATACCCTCAAATTAAAGCTGACAGTCTGCAGTTAACCCCTTAACGCCGCAGGACGTACATTTACGTCCTGCATTAGGCGGGCTTTGCCGCCGCAGGACGTAAATGTACGTCCTCGGCGTTTAGAGCCCCCCCGGGAGATACTCACCTTCTCCGGTCGCTCCCACGCTGTTCTGACTCCCCCGGAGTCAGATCAGTGTGATCCCTCCTCCGGCGTTGTGACGTCATAGAATATGACCGCAGAGCCTCGGATAATAAAATTTAAAAAAAAAAACACTTTACACACTGTGGAAGATTGAAATTTTATTGAAAATTCAAATTTTTTTACATTTTTTGTTATAGCATTTTGGCAGGGCATGACATATACATATAATAATGATATATTATTAATCTGCCGAGTCTGACGGAAAGAACGATATATAATTTGTCTGGGTGGTATAAGAATACGTGACTTAAAAATGGTCAAAATGAGCTCAGCAAACTTCTACTTCCGAAACAGCGCCGAAGTTGTAAAATTACTCCCGTCCTTAAGGGGTTAAAGCACATTGTGTTTGTTTCATTCCAACTACATTGTGGTGGTGTATAGAGCCAAATATGTTAGAATTGTGTCGATGTCCCAATATTTCTGGACCTGACTGTAGTATGTATGTAATGTGAAAATGTTTGTGTATGCATGTGTGGTATCTGCGTAGACTGCTATAGGAAGAGTGCATGTAGTTAAGAGTAAGTGTATAATGAAGAGCGCACTGAGCTCTTCATTGTACACTTACTCTAAACTACATGTTTCTGCCTATGTCGACAAGTCACGGAACAGGTTTGGTGAGTAACAGGCTTCACTTTACAGGTATATATACCCGGTTCACTTCACTTGCATTTTCTCTTTGATAAAGGCTCATGCTGGAGCCAAAACATTAGATTTTAATGTTGCTACAATAAAGGAAACTTTTTACTGAAGCCCTCTAGTGCAACCTCACTTTGGAAGAATAAATATATATATATATATTCAAAAGTCTGCCATGCACTCATGCTTAATGTCCAAATAATTGCCTGGTGACTACCGCTGGGCTCAATATTCAAGATGCAATACACAGAATCATGGTGGCACTCCAGGACTGTAAAGATTCTTTATTCAATCCAAATAAAATCGACGTTTCAGCCTCTCCCCGAGGCTTTCATCAGGACATACAAGTGAACAATGTTGCAGAAACCATTTTATACACATAAAAACATACAAATATTAATTGGTTAACTCACCACTCCCCAACGTTTGGCGTCTTCCCTGAGCATGCGTCTACCCAGATACTTGCCCAATGGCGCAAACACTTACAGGCTCCTCCCTCCATATCAACGCTGTTTACTACTGCCCAGCGTGTCATTGAGGCAAAAAAGGGGCACCACGCCAATTCCTGTGAATTAAAAACAAGGACAACCACATCTACACAGCGAACACTTGCCAAGGGAAGACGCCGACGCCGAACGTTGGGGAATGGTGAGTTAACCAATTAATGTTTGTATGTTTTTATGTGTATAAAATGGTTTCTGCAACATTGTTCACTTGTATGTCCCCATGAAAGCCTCGGGGAGTCTGAAACGTCGATTTTATTTGGATTGAATAGAGAATCTTTACAGTCCTGGAGTGCCACCGTGATTCTGTGAATTGCATCTTGAATATTGAGCCCAGCGGTAGGCACCAGGCAATTATTTGGACATTAAGCATGAGTGCATGGCAGACTTTTGAATATATATGAAAGAGTGGCTACACTTTGGCCAGTGCACCGGCAGAGAGAATTAGGAAGCGAAGGTCTTCTGTTTACAACAGTAATTGAGAAAAGGAAAATATATATTTTTTTGGACATTCACCACAGCGGGCCATTATGGATAATTTTTTACAACAGGCTGGAGCATATGCAGAGACGGCGGACACTTTACAGTTTACAGAGGAGGAAGCAGCATCAATTTTGTGGAGTATGTCGAGTACAGAGTTGAGTTGCACAAAATCTAACAAAGACTTATTTTTTGAACTCACACAGTTAAAGAAAGAAGTCGATCTTAACCTACATGGGTTGTTCCTATCGGATTACCATCGGGCAAAAAGGATTCCACGGGGTTTTGAGTGCACAATATCCCGACAAGTATCTGGGTAGACGCATGCGCGCAGGGAAGACGCTAATGCCGAACGTTGGGGAGTGGTGAGTTAACCAATTAATGTTTGTATGTCTTTATGTTTATAAAATGGTTTCTGCAACATTGTTCACTTGTATGTCCTGATGAAAGCCTCGGGGAGAGGCTGAAACGTCGATTTTATTTGGATTGAATAAAGAATCTTTACAGTCCTGGAGTGCCACCGTGATTCTGTGAATTGCATCATATATATATAACAGCAAAAAAGGTTTGCACTCCCGGTTCACCTCAGTTAGTTCAATACCCGGTGCTTCACACTGGCCTCCAATCATATAGCTTGTCAAAGATGTTCCAGCACTCTGGGATTTCCAAATATTCTTTATTTCCGTAGGAAATGTTACAGCATGTCAACGTTTTACTTCCCTCTAGGAACTTTCCTCAGGACCAACATTCATTATACAACAACTACTAACCAGTTTAAATAAAAAACAAACCCAATCACCAATTACTCACCCACCCCGTGCATCGGATCGCCGGCGTGTATCTTCCTCAACTGCGCATGCGCTGTCATTCGGCGCTATCTAATGACATCATCCGTTGTTATAGTTACCCCCATCGTGTACATTGCTTATCGCACCTGCACTGCTAATCCTTGGGCCGCTCGCGGTCCTACACATCCCGGTGGTGAGCAAAAAAAGAAAAAAGCACCACCACCTCTGCAAAAGGACAAGAATAAAAATATATTAAAATCAAAGCGACTACATCAATGACTGTATATGTAAAGTATCACATGATTACAATCCATTCTGATCTATATAATTGGTCATTAATCTCTGATAGCTACCCAGCTACTCTTGAATTTTTACTTCTCATTTTTCACTTATGTTTCTATACGAATACCGAATACATATTCCTCTCATTAAGTCCATTGGGATGCACTGTACCCAACCTGTGTATACACTGGGCTTCCTTCTGGACCAGTGCCAATGATCTGTCCCCCCCTCTCTTCAGAGGGGGGACATGGTCAATGGCCAAGAATTTTAAAGAAGACAATGGGTGGCCAGCCTCCAAAAAGTGTCTGGCCACCTTGTTTGTCTGTTTTACCGTCCCTATATGCTGTCCTGATATTGGACCTATGGTTCCTAATTCTCTCACATAATTGTGTGTCTGTTTTACCTATATAAACAAGGACATATGACTTTATATATCACGAACTCTGTTTTGCAAGTGATGGTATGTTTAATATTATATCGTTTCCCCGTATGTGGATGTTGAAATTCTTTGGACAGGATCATGTGACCGCACGTCACACAGCCTAAACATCTCTTGCATCCCAAATTACGATATTGTAAATGTTCCCATGTGTAACTTTTAACAGGATCTGTTTGAACCAATAGGTCTTTTAAGCTACGATTTTTCTTGTAGCAGAACATAGGTTTTTGTTTGAACTCCTTTGGCAAGGAACGATCCCTTTCTAACATCTGCCAGTTCTTTTTTACTATGGACGTGACTTTATCTGTTGCCGTATTGAAAACCGTAGGGAACCTCAGCCTGTCCTGTTTAACTTTTTCCACCTGAGGACTTCTTGCCTTTTCCAGGTCAGTATCCAGAACTTTTTTTGAGTAACCTCGCTTTTCAAACTTCACATACATGTGGTTAAGTTGTTCTTCCATTATGACTCTGTCACTATTGTTCCTAATAACCCTAAGAAACTGGGCATAAGGTAACGTTCGTATTGAATGTTCTGGATGAGCACTTGTACTTAGAAGCAACGTATTTCGATCCGTAGGTTTTGAGAACAAAGAATAATGTAACCGATTATCTTTTTTTAAAGATCCTAACGTCTAAAAAATTAATGGATGTTTCGCTCACTTCACTGGTGACTTTAATAGGGGTATCAAGGTTATTTATGTATTGTTCTACCTCTGCTGCTGTCTCCACTGAACCCTGCCATAGTATGAATACATCATCGATAAATCTGACATATTCTAAAATATTGTCGGAAAATTTCGATAAAACATTTTCTTTCTCCAACGCATACATATAAGCGTTGGCATACATGGGGGCCATCGCCACCTCCATGGACATGCCAATGCACTGTAAATACCACTGTTCCTCTAATCTGAAATAATTATTCTGCAATGACAGTGCCAGGAGTTCCAACACCCAACTCACTGACGCAACCATCAATCACTCTCACCTTACAGTCCTCTCCTCCTGTTTCCAACCCCAACCCTCCTAGATTGTGAGTTCCTACGGGAATAGGGTCCTCATCTCCTCCTGTACTGTTTGTCAAATGCTGTTCAATGTATTGTAACCCTGTCTATACTGTGCCTATTGTACAGCGCTGCGGAATATGCTGGCGCTTTATAAATAAAGAATAATAATAATAATAATAATAATAACACAAATTCCACACTAGGGCCCACATACGCATCAGAGCTAGACAATAGTTCCCTCATGGCCTCAATGCCCCCCTCATGGGGGATAACTGTATATCGGTTCTTACCGTCCATTGTTATGAACACTACATCGTCACATTCAGATTCAATGGCCCGTAACTTCTGTAGGAAATCCTCTGTGTCCTTTATGCAAGTCGGAATTCTTTGCACTGGTTCTTTAATCAGATAGTCCAGCCACCTTGCCACAGGTTCAATCACACCTCCTATAGCCGACACAATAGGCCGTGCTGGGGGTGAGGTTGTGCTTTTGTGAATCTTTGGTATGCTGTATATCACCGGTGTTCTTGGATGTGATTTTAATAAGTAATGGAACAATTCTTCATTGATATGGCCAGCTATCAATTCTCTTCTAAGGCTCTCTTCAAATCTGCGTGATATTTCTTCCGCGGGTCTTGCCCTAGTTGTTTATATGTATTTACATCTCTAAGTTGTGAAAGGAGTTCCTGGGCGTATTGTGAGTAGCTCATTACTACTATTGCACCCCCCTAATCTGCCTGCCTTATTACTATTGAGGCGTCTTCTGACAGATTTTTAATCACCTCATTTTCCTTTTTCGTGATGTTACTGCGTTTAAAGCAGTGATGCTTAATAATCTCATTGGTCTCCATTTTCACGCAGTGTAAGAAAGCTTTGATTGACAGCTGATTGGATATGGGGTCAAATCGACTCTTGCACCAAAATTTTGTAGGTCCTGTACCAGAATTTTTATCCTTAAAAAAGTCAGTCAATCGAAGTGTGTGGCCAAAGCGATGTAATTCAATATTCCATTGAAAGTCGTCAGGATCAGAAGACGGAATAAATGACAGGCCCTTACTTAGTAAGCCCGTCTCCACCTCCGTAAGAACTCTATCAGAGAGGTTAAAGATTGGAATTATTTCTTGAGAGGTGGCTTGCCCCTGGGGCCAACCTGATCTCCCCTTTTGGCTCCTCCTGGTGACTCTCCTTCCTCCATGTTTTGCACACGGCTCCTTGTCACAGTGCCTGTGCGCCCCTGAGGCTCTCCTGTTTCTAAAAAACTTTCTTTATCTTTATTCACAGATGAGTTGGGTTCATTTTCTGAAGCGGATTCTCCGAAGTATTATCAATAGTTTGCACCTTAGGTCTTTGTATCCTCTGAAATGAAAAGTAAAAATTCAAGAGTAGCCGGGTAGCTATCAGAGGTTAATGAGCAATTATATAGATCAGAATGGATTGTAATCATGTGATACTTTACATATACAGTCGTTGATGTAGTCGCTTTAATTTTAATATGTTTTTATTCTTGTCCTTTTGTAGAGGTGGTGGTTTTTTTCTTTTTTTGCTCACCACCGTGATGTGTAGGACCGCGAGCGGCCCAAGGATTAGCAGTGCAGGCGCGTTAAGCAATGTACACGATGGGGTAACCATGAGATGATGTCATTAGATAGCGCCGAATGACGGTGCATGCGCAGTTGAGGAAGATACACGCCGGCGATCCGATGCACCGGGTGGGTGAGTAATTGGTGATTGGGTTTATGTTTTATTTAAACTGGTTAGTAGTTGTTGTATAATGAATGTTGGTCCTGAGGAAAGTTCCTAGAGGGAAGTGAAACGTTGACATGCTGTAACATTTCATAAGGAAATAAAGAATATTTGGAAATCCCAGAGTGCTGGCACATCTTTGACAAGCTATATATATATATATATATATATATATATACGAGTTGCAAGAAAAAGTATGTGAACCTTTGGGATTACGTGGAGTTTTGCATGAATTGGTCATAAAATGTGCTCTGATCTTCAAGTCACAACAATTGAAAAACACACAGTCTGCTTAAAATAATACAACACAAACATTATATGTTTTCATGTTTTTATTGAACAGAACATATAAACATTCACAGTGCAGGGTGGAAAAAGTTGTGAACCTTTGACTTAATAACTTGGTGACCTCCTTTGGCAGCAATAACCTCAACCATACATTTCCTGTAGTTGCAGATCAGACCTGCACAACGATCTGGAGTAATTTTGGACCGCTTCTCTTCACAAAACTGTTTCAGTGTAGCAATATTCTTGGGATGTCTGGTGCGAATCGCTCTCTTAAGGTCATGCCACAGCATTTCAATCGGGTTGAGGTCAGGACTCTGACTGGGCCACTCCAGAAGGCGTAATTTGTTTTGTTGAAGCCATTCTTTTGTTGAATTACTTGTATGCTTTGGGTCATTGTCCTGTTGCATCACCCATCCTCTGCGGAGCTTCAGTTGGCGGACAGATGGTCTTTTGTTTTCCTGCAAAATGTCTTGATAAACTCTGGAATTAATTTTTCCATCACTGACAACAATCCGTCCAGGCTCTGAGGCAGCAAAGCAGCCCCAAACCATGATGCTCCCTCCGCCATGTTTTACAGTGGGGATGAGGTTTGGTGTGCTGTAGACATGTGCATTCGTTTTAGTACTAAAACGATTTAGTCCGAATTTTGGGATAATTTAGTTTTAGTATGACTCAAGAGAAACGAAACTGCTCAGTACAAAAAACGAAAGAAACTAAAATAAAATGCACTACATTTTAGTTTCAGTCCTTTTTGTGATATTACATTGATGAGTGAAGGAGACCAGCAATGAAGATCGCGCAACATCGCAACATCCGAAGTTCTGCACCCTCCACATGCAATGCAGTAGGATGTTCTATACAGAGAGTGGCATTAATTAATGCAGGAGTATGTTCTATACATTATACAGAGAGGGGTATTAATGCGGGGAGGATGTATATACATTATACAGAGAAAGGTATAAATTGAGGAGAATGTTCTATACAGAGAGGGACATTAATGCAGGAGGATGTTATCTACATTATACAAAGAGGGGTATTAATTAATGCAGGAGGATGTTTCAAAACATTATACAGAGAGGAGCCTTTTTTTTTAGCCCTTTAAATCCAGTGGCTGTGAGCGCTGAGATCGGCTGCTTGTTACATTATATCTCAGTACAATGTATCAGGCTCAGTTGTTACAGTAACTGACTGTAACAGCGCTCAGAGTTTCAGTAAAACAAGGAAATAATATTGTTCTAACCTCTTACATATAAAATATTATTTACTAGTTTTACAGAAACTCTGAGCGCTGTGATGAGCAGCAGTCAGTTACTGTAACAGCTTTTGCCTGACACGGGGCAATATTAACCAATGTTGGTGCTAACTTAACCTGTGTAAACTGAAAACCTCCATAGGCTATAATGGCTCTGGAAGGTTACAACAGCTCTGGTTAAGTTAGCACCAACTATGTAATATGGCCCACATTGTGCTGAGAGTGAGAGATACTGTAACAAGCAGCGATCTCAGCCCTCTGAGGAGCCACCACAACAATAGTAATTGTATCCACTGGTTTTCGGATGAACGAAATTAGTTTTCATACTAAAGAACTGAAAACGAATTTCTTTAGCAACTAAATAAATTGCATTTTAGTACTAATCCATTAGTTCAAAACGAAATTTTGTGCTGTGCACATGTCTAGTGTGCTGTGCCTTTTTTTCTCCACACATAGTGTTGTGTGTTTTTTCCAAACAACTCAATTTTGGTTTCATCTGTTCACAGAATATTTTGCCAGTAGTGCTGTGGAACATCCAGGTGCTCTTATGCAAACTTTCAACGTGCTGCAATATTCTTTTTGGACAGCGATGGCTTCCTCCGTGGTGTCCTCCCATGTACTCCATTCTTGTTGAATGTTTTCCTTATTGTAGATGTGTCAACAAAAATGTTAGCATGTGCCAGAGATTTCTTTAGCGGACACTCTAGGATTCTTCTTTACCTTAAGCATTCTGCGCTGTGCTCTTGCAGTCATAGGGAGAGTAGCAACAGTGCTGAACTTTCTCCATTTGTAGACAGTCTGTCTTAACGTGGACACATGAACATCAAGGCTTTTGGAGATACTTTTGTAACCCTTTCCAGCTTCATTTAAGTCAACAATTCTTGATCGTAGGTCTTCAGAGCTCTTTTCTGCGAGGCATGGTTCACATCAGGCAGTGCTTCTTGAAACCAGTATACCCAAAACTGGTGTGTGTTTTTAAATGGCAGGACAGCTTTCAGCAACACATCCAATAATATCACACTGATTGGACTCAAGGTTGGCTTACTCCTGGCTCCAATTAGCTCTTGGAGAAGTCATTAAGCTAGGGGTTCACATACTTTTTCCACCCTGCACTGTGAATGTTTACGTTATGCTCAATAAACACATGAAAACATATAATGTTTGTGTTGTATTATTTTAAGCAGACTGTGTTTTTCAAATTGTTGTGACTTGGATGAAGATTAGAGCACATTTTATGACCAATTCATGCAAAACTCCACCTAATCCCAAAGGGTTCACATACTTTTTCTTGCCACTGTATATATATTAGGTGTTAAGACTGCAAGAAGGAAAGTCTATTGTTTTAGAGGATCTGGCTGCTCATTGCTCCCCAGGATCTGCCTGCTCGGTGCACCCAGGATCTGCCTGCTCGGTTCCCCCCGGATCTGGCTGCTCAGTGCTCCCCAGGATCTGGCTGCTCAGTGCACCCAGGATCTGGCTGATCGGTTCCCCCCTGGATCTGACTGCTCAGTGCTCCCCAGGACCTGGCTGTTCGGTGCTACCCAGAATATGGCTGCTCGGTGCTCCCCAGGATCCAGCTGCAGGATCTGGCTGCTCAGTGCACCCAGGATCTGGCTGCTCGGTGCTCCCCAAGATCTGGCTGATCGGTTCCCCCCTGGATCTGACTGCTCAGTGCTCCCCAGGACCTGGCTGTTCGGTGCTACCCAGAATATGGCTGCTCAGTGCTCCCCAGGATCTGACTGCTCAGTGCACCCAAGATCTGGCTGCTTGGTGCACCCAGGATCTGGCTGCTCTGTGCTCCCCAGGATCTGGCTGCTCTGTGCTCCCCAGGATCTGGCTGATCGGTTCCCCCCCACATCTGGCTGCTCAGTGCTCTCCAGGATCTGGCTGTTCGGTGCTACCCAGAATCTGGCTGCTCAGTGCTCCCCAGGATCCGGCTACAGGATCTGGACGCTTAGTGCCATGCTCGCCAGAATCTGGCTGCTCGGAGCACCCATGATCTGGCTGTAGGATCTGGCTGCTCAGTGCACCCAGGGTCTGGCAGCTCGGTGCACACAGTATCTGTCGACAGTATGTGGCTGCTCAGTGCTCCCTAGGAAAGTTTTCCCAGGGACTGGAGGTGACTCAGGGGTTGGAGGGATGATGACTGAGAGAGAGGGAGAGGCGCTTTGTGCGCGCCTCTCAAATGGATCGGCATTTTATTTGTCCCCCCGCACATGATGGCATTTTTTTTCCGTTGCGCATGCGCATTGTGTTTGACAGCGATGGACAGAAACCTTATTATTATAGATAGTGCTGCTATTCGTCAGGCTCCTTGCAGAAGGCACAGAAAAAAGACCAAGTGAAGTACCATTTCCCCATCATGTTCCAGCTCCAGACCAGGTTTTACCACTCCCTGGTCTAGTGTCCAAGGACTTGGGAATACATACCTGGTCTTCCCTCACCTTTCCAGCCTCAGGTGTCGGCTGGGCCTGGACTGCCATATAACCAGATCCAACCCTTAGCTCAAAGCTTCTGCATCTTCCTTAGAAGTCTCACTGTATCCTGTGGCAACCCCTCATTGATGTATCCTGTGCAGGGCCGGCCCAAGACATTGTGCTGTCTGGAGCAAAGGATGAAAAATGTTGCCCCCCCAAAAAAACACAGTGTGTATAAGCATATCACAGTGCATCACACTGAATTTGACATACCCAGCAGAGCCCAGAATTTGACATACCCAGCAGAGCCCAGAATTACGCATACCCAGCAGAGCCCAGTGTGTCACATACCCAGCAGAGCCCAGTGTTTCACATACCAAGCAGAGCATACCCAGCAGAGCCCAGTGTTTCACATACCCAGCAGAGCATACCCAGCAGAGCCCAGTGTTTCACATAACCAGCAGAGCCCAGTGATTCACAAACCCAGCAGAGCATACCCAGGAGAGCCCAGTGTCTCACATACCCAGCAGAGCATACCCAGTAGAGCCCAGTGTTTCACATAACCAGCAGCAGAGCATACCCAGCAGAGCCCAGTGTTTCACATACCCAGCAGAGCCCAGTGTTTCACATACCCAGGAGAGCATACCCAGCAGAGCCCAGTGTCTCACATACCCAGCAGAGCCCAGTGTCTCACATACCCAGCAGAGCATACCCAGCAAAGCCCAGTGTCTTACATACCCAGCAGAGCATACCCAGCAGAGCCCAGTGTCTCACATACCCAGCAGAGCATACCCAGTAGAGCCCAGTGTTTCACATATCCAGCACAACACATATATGCTGGCGCTTTATAAATAAATAATAATAATAATAATAATAATAATAATAATAACCAGCAGCAGAGCATACCCAGCAGAGCCCAGTGTTTCACATACCCAGCAGAGCCCAGTGTTTCACATACTAAGCAGAGCCCAGTGTTTCCCATACCCAGCAGAGCCCAGTGTTTCCCATACCCAGCACAGCCCAGTGTTTCACATAACCAGCAGCAGAGCATACCCAGCAGAGCCCAGTGTTTCACATACCCAGCAGAGCCCAGTGTTTCACATACCCAGCAGAGCCCAGTGTCTTACATACCCAGCAGAGCATACCCAGCAGAGCCCAGTGTCTCACATACCCAGCAGAGCATACCCAGCAAAGCCCAGTGTCTCACATACCCAGCAGAGGATTGCCAGCAGAGCCCAATGTCTCACATACCCAGCAGAGCATACCCAGCAGAGCCCAGTGTCTCACATACCCAGCAGAGCCCAGTGTCTCACATACCCAGCAGAGCATACCCAGGAAGGAGGGGGAGAGAGATATGGGAGTGCAGGAAGGAGGGGGAGATGAGCGTGAGAGGAATGGATGGGGGGTGAGAGAGACAGACTTGTACTTACCAGCAGCTTATGTCTCTCTCCGGCCTCCATGCAGCCCAGCTGCTGCTTCTCTGCCTTCACAGGTGCTGTTCCCCCCATCTGTGAACTTCCGTGTTCACTCACTGTCCAGGCGCCGCCTAGGGGCATCACAGGAGCATTGCATGCTGGGAGGTGTAGTTTTAGACTGGTTCTCAGCAATATTCAGTAATCCAGTCTAGAACTACACCTCCCGGCATGCAATGGTCTGGTGATGCCGCCAGGCAGCGCCCAGACAGGGAGTGAGGCCAGATGTTCGGCTCAGAGCGGCCCCACTGCGCTGGTCTCCAAAAGATGCTGCACAGCGGCGCGGTTTAAAAAATAGTGCAGGGGCTCAGCAGAAAAAAAATTACCGCTCCCCCAAAATCTGCCACCTGGAGCAGTTGCTCCGAACCGCTCCATGGTCAGGCCGGCCCTGATCCTGTGGCAACCCCTCATTGCTGTATCCTGTGGCAACCACTCATTGCTGTATCCTGTGGAAACCCCTCATTGCTGTATCCTGTGGAAACCCCTCATTGCTGTATCCTGTTGTGGCCCCCTCATTCCTGGACTCTATCTGCAACTCCCATTACTGCTTCAGATCTGCTAATCAATTGACCAATTGTGTATGACCTCTGATCTGGACTTTGACTACCCTCTGCCAGCTGCCTGCCACCAACCTATGCTTTATCTGACCACTCTCCTGCATTACCCTCTGTCTCCTGGTACTCCACCCTCTGTTTGTCCAGTAAGTGTGTTCTCCAGCTCATCTGTATCTTCTTGTGTTATTCAGTGTCCCGTCCTGTTTACCCTTCCTATTCCATCTGCTCAGTGTACCCTGTCCTCTGTATTTAGTATCTCCTTCTCGACCAGCCAGTTCTTATACCTGTTATTGTTTATCCAGTTGTGATGGAAAGTGCTCTCTTCAGCCTGTCCTGGCTCTCCAGACACCCCCTCGCTGCGGCCAGCCCGGCTACTGGGAACGCGGTCCGCAGTGCCTCGAGGAGCTTGACCTGCTTGCTTCTGCCTGCTGGGAGACCTGGGCTGGCTGGCAGGGATATGTGCCAGTGCTGGGCAAACGATACAGCAGCTTCTTGAGACCTGCAGGCTTTCGCTCTCCTGACCTGTAGCCTCGATTTTAGGTCAGTCTTTCAGATGGCCGCTCGGTACCTTCTGATGGTGAATATAGTGTAGGTAGCGTAGCTGAATGAAACACCAGGCAAGCTGAAAGTGCAAACAGGGAAGGTCTCCTTTTTGGAAGGTTTCACAGGGGTATTTATACAAAATAGAGCAACACAGGTTCAAACTTCCCTCCCACCCCAACAGTTCTGATAGGTCGGTTCCAAGACCACTGCAGGCTTCCTTCAGGTCCTCTTCAGGCTTCACTTAGGTCCACTTGACTTGTGCAGATGAAGCCTTGACCCCACAGTGACCACACACAGTGATTTACATAACCCTTTGTAAAGGAAATCAGATACTGTTTGGCTGAGACAATGGTCACTCACAACCTCTCATACAAGCAAACAGATAAACAGATAAAGAGAATAGTGTTCTTGCATAATCACAGATGCAACATAAACATTCTATGAGTCTTTACAACACTCAGCAAGGAAAACCACATCTACAGTAAAAAAAACACGTTAAAACTTATACAACACAATCATTGAAAATAGAGTCTTTGTAAAAAGCGAGGAGTGCCATGTCAGTTCCATGACACCAGTCCCCTTCCTGGTTTATTTCTGCTTCCTCATTTAATAAACCTATCCGGTTTAAACCATACTCGCCTGCCTCACTCCGCTTGTGTAACCGCATACTGGGCTCAAAAACCCCTACCCTCCACAGTGGGACCTGACACTAATAATAATAATAATAATAATATAGTATTATATTGTGATTAATAGTAGCATTATCATAATATCATTAATATTATTAAATAAATAATACAAAGGCTTTGTTAATAATATGAAATAGCTTGAGGATAATTTGCTAATTCATTTTATTACTTCGGGGTAAAAGAAATAGATGTATCCTCGTTTAACAAAAAGACACTGATTTTTTTGAGCCAGTCCCAACATGGATGGCTGTAAGCAATCATGACTACATGAGTGATAGATTGGGGTGACCAACAGAAATAGAGAATGTCTCTGATTGGATAAGATACAGATGATGAACCCTCCTCCCCTCTATATACCTGAACCTGTACTTACTGAGAGGCTCATTCATTTTTAGCAGGATATCACACTGAGAAGCCAGCTGAGGAAGCCAGTGGGTTACTAACCTTGATGGTGAAACGCGTTCTGGCGCTGTTTTATTTAGTTTAATGTCTTTTTAATAAATGTTATTTTACTTGAATATTGCTGTCCTGGAGTATATTGAAGAAAAGCTTTCTTTGGAAGTTGTGCCTCCCAAAACATACTTCTGGGCTGTATGCACCTAGGACCAGGATATGGTCCTCTATCATGTGAGTAGATCCATTACTTTAATCTATTTACAGATTGGTGTACAGTATACACTATGGTGCATATATTCTACATTTAAGGTAGAAGATCCTCAATTTATCCCATTGGGGCGATTGAGCAGCCGAGAAACAGCTCAGACGCCGATCACCTAGAGCCAGGCAGGCTCTCCATCACGTGAGTGATACCTGTCGCTGAACATTATTTAATTTTGCATTGCACAGGTCACACTATGTTATTTCTTTCTTTTCTTATCTGAGGACATCGGATGGAAAAGAAGTGGCGAAGCTGAAAAGAAGTGGACTGCTGAAAACAAGCAAAATACTAATGGTTTGGTGACCCTCACCTATCAAGGCTATGTAAATGTGTCCCATTTGTTAAAGGAATCCTGTATAAGGATGCTGTTTGTTTAGGGGTTATCACTCTTCCATCATTTAACGAAGCACTGCCCACACTAAGGAGCGATGACTTGGTCTGTACTTGGTGGCTTATACTAACATGTCTGGTTATTGAGGGGACCTGTACATTATATATACTGCCCATTCTAAAGAAGTGGGGGCTACCATACACCTTTGTTTAGTTCTGTTTATAACTGTTTACCGCAGTATGTACTTTTTTACTTTCTATGTTTACCAAGCTCCTTATACCAATCTCAGGGATTACCAGTGAGTGGTTTTTTTTTTGTTCCGCTTTTCAAAGCGTTCTTGGTCTTTGAAGGGTTTTCCATATTACAGTGCCACTATGGTGCATTTTTACACAGAGCAATAATAATTACTGCTGCTTCAATACGTTTTGCATGGTTGATAGAGACCAATTGTACATGCACAGGTGCGAATAAGCAGTTTTTTTCTCTGCTCCTATAAAGAAGCAGAGGATTTGAATTATTGATTACACTTTAGGAATCATATGCTATTTACTGAAGGTTTATAAGATTGCCAATACTATTCCCGCCCACGTCAAGGAGCGGAGGCTATCTGAAACAAGGATGTAAACCTTTAGCGATCCTTAACATTGTTAATACTTAGGACTCTTATGCCTTTTTTTGCTGTACTCAAGAATGAGTGGCATATTTCTCCTGTTATCGGTGATAAAGGATTTTATGACTGGTTTTATTGGGCAATAGCCCCGCCATCACAATAAAGTGCGGTTTTACATTATATGTTTTTTGACCATTGTACATTAAGGGCCACATTACACTCTTACCGCAAACGTTAACGCTCACTTGCGTGAGCATTAACGTTTGCTGCGGTGTTTACCGCATATTACAATCCAAACGCAAACGGATTAAGTAACCCATTTGCGTTTGGTACCTTGCGCTTTTCAGCGTGAGGTACTGTACTTTTTCATAGTTACATAGGCTGAAAAAAGACATGCGTCCATCGGGTTCAGCCTCTCGCACAACACCTACTGCTGTTGATCCAAAAGAAGGCAAAAAACCCAGTCTGAAATGCTCACCAATATGCAACAAACTGGGGAAAAATTCCTTCTTGACCCCAGAATGGCAGTCAGATTTCTCCTTGGATCAAGAAGCTTACCCACATATTAAATATTATAACCCTTAATATTCTGTGTCTGCAGGAAGTCATCCAGTTATTTTTTAAAAGTCTGTACAGTCTCTGACCCAACACCTCAACAGGCAGAGAATTCCACAGCTTTATTGTTCTCACCGTAAAATAACCCTTCCTATGCTTTAGGCTGAATTTCCTTTCATCCAGTCTAAATGGGTGACTTTGTGCTCCCTAAACTTAACATGGGGAGCGCAAAGTGTTAATCAGCGTTAGTATTACAATCTGCTAGTGATGATTAACATCCGGCTGTGGTTAGCAAAGAGTTAACCGCAGCCATGACTTGGTGTTAATGGATTCCGCTTCTGCAGAATCCGTTAACACCAGCCAAAAAAACAAAAGAATGAATGCTATACTCACCTCCTGTCCTGCGGCTCCGACCACAGCTCCGACCGCCTCCTTCGGTCCAGCGGGAGCAGGGAAAGACTGGGGGAAAAAGTCCCCCCAGTCTCTCCTTGTGTATCACTACGCTGACCAGGCTGGTCATATGACCGGCAGGGGGAAACTAATGGACTCCATCGAGTGGATGCTCGCGGCTGCGCTCAGCGCTGCCGCGAGCATCCCGGGGGTTAACGCGCGGTAACAATGCAGGCAGCATTGTAATCCAGCATTAAAAAGCAGGAGCAAGGGGGAAAACTGCAGGTGCAGTTTTTCCTCCCTTGTGCCCGGGTTTTAATGCTTGGATTGTAATATAGCCATATATGTGGTCACTGTCTGTCTTTAATACGGGTTCTATTAGCTATGGTGGATTGGCATGGCTCAGGCTTCTCCTACCCTTGCTGGTCCTCCTTTTTTAATTTTTAATTATAGGGAGGGTTATCCCCTATAGCTTATGGGCTAATATTTATGCCATTTATCACTGTATTGTATTGGACACCCCATCTATTGTTTTTCATTATTTTATAATAATAATTAAGGTAGATGAAAATCAAGCAGAAACCAGTAGTCAGCATATTTGTATTTATTGTTGTTCTTTAGATTAAAGTTGATTGCAAAGTGAAAAAAAACCTTTGTGTGAGTGGAGGTCACATATTGTCACGTTCTGTGCTGGAAAATCTGTCTTCCTGCCCTCTGTATTTGTATATATGTTTTTTCCCTTGTGTTTCTGTTGCTGCCAATTCCTGGGTGGCCTCCCAGGGGTTAATTGGTGTTCTGTGTGCTGCTCACCTGTTGATCCTTGCCCTGATTCCCCTGCCTATATTAGAGCTATGTACCCATAAGACATTGCTGGGTCATTTTCCTTTGCCTGGTCTCCTTGCATCCTGTGTCCTGAAAGCTCCTTGCTGTGTTCCTGATATCCTCCGTTTGTTAATCCTGGTTCAGTTATTGCCTCTTATTTCTGTTCCAGTTATGTCAGTTCCTTCTGTGTATTTTGTTCTGTCTATTGCTGTATTTTGTTTTGCTGTTTATGTTCCATTCAGATTCTCCGGTTACTGATTTTGGCTTGGCTGACTTCCCTTCTGGTTCTGATTCCTGTATCCTGTATGACGTACTCTCTCTGGTTATGACCTTTGGCTTTCCTCTATGACTATTCTATGCTATATTCCTTGCCTGTACCGTTTCCAGGTAACCCTGTCATCTGCATATAACAAAAAACTCTGTACGGCTTCAAGGTAATACTTTCCTTTAGATTAGATCCGGCTATCCTAAAGACCGGTCTTTCAGTGCAGGGAATCTTTGGTATTGCCGTACAGAGGTCTTTTGTTAACCCTTTGCTTTCACCTGTCCTTGCAGTTTACCCTGCATCTCTGCATATAGGGGCTTCGCTCAGGAACCAAGGCCTCACCTTCCTGCGAGTTATATTCATAGGGATATATATACAGACCGACCACTTCCAAGGATCGGAGGGCAAGTATAGGGTGGTGCGTGCCTGGTGGTACTGCCACCGTGACACATATTTCCTGTTGAGAGTGGAGCTCCAGTCTGCAGCCAGCCCCCCTTGGCACCGTCTGACTTCCAGGATGTCAGAATCACAGCGGGACCGTGGAAGAGAGAGGTGAGTATCAGAGGGAGCTCTGGATGCGCATGCAGCCGAGGGTGAGTGCACATCCAGGGACGGCGACGGCAAGAAACCATTTATATATATATGTATACCTTTTATACATTAATCTGCATTAGGGATTGTTTATTTATTAGGGATGTGCATGCCTTTTTTTCTTTCGCTTCAGATTTTTTTCAGGTCTTTTTTTAGTTTTGGGTCATTTCGGACAGTTTTTGTTTTGGTTCGGATCGATTCAGTAATTCGGATCGATTCCACTGTTTGGATTAGACATGTGCATTCATTTTAGTACTTAAATGATTTAGTCAGAATTTTGGGATAATTTAGTTTTAGTATGACTCAAGAGAAACGAAACTGCTCAGTACAAAAAACGAAAGAAACTAAAATAAAATGCACTACATTTTAGTTTCAGTCCTTTTTGTGATATTACATTGAGTGAAGGAGACCAGCAATGAAGAGCGCAACATCCGAAGTTCTGCACCCTCCACATGCCAATGCAGTAGGATGTTCTATACAGAGAGGGGCATTAATTAATGCAGGAGGATGTTCTATACATTATACAGAGAGGGGTATTAATGCAGGAGGATGTTATATACACTATTCAGAGAAAGGTATAAATTGAGGAGGATGTTCTATACAGAGAGGGACATTAATTAATTCAGGAGGATGTTCTATATATTATACAGAGAGGGGTATTAATTAATGCAGGAGGATGTTCTAAACATTATACAGAGAGGATCCTTTTTTTTCAGCCCTTTAAATCCAGTGGCTGTGAGCGCTGAGATCGGCTGCTTGTTACATTATCTCCCAGTACAATGTATCAGGTTCATTTGTTACAGTAACTGACTGTAACAGCACTCAGAGTTTCAGTAAAACAAGGAAATAATATTGTTCTAACCCCTTATATATAAAAATATTATTTACTAGATTTACTGAAACTCTGAGCGCTGTGATGAGCAGCAGTCAGTTACTGTAACAGCTTTGCCTGACACAGGGCAGTATTACAATGTTGGTGCTAACTTAACCAGAGCTGTTGTAAACTGAAAACCTCCATAGGCTATAATGGCTCTGGGAAGTTTACAACAGCTCTGGTTATGTTAGCACCAACTATGTAATATGGCCCACATTGTGCTGAGAGTGAGAGATACTGTAACAAGCAGCGATCTCAGCCCTCTGAGGAGCCACTACAATAGTAATTGTATCCATTGGTTTTCGGATGATTGAAATTAGTTTTCATACTAAAGAACTGAAAACTAATTTCTTTAGTAACTAAATAAATTGCATTTTAGGACTAATCCATTAGTTCAAAATGAAATTTTGTGCTGTGCACATGTCTAGTTTGGATCGATTTGGGCGATTCTGTTTTTAGTTTTTAATTTTTTAATAAGTTATTTAAGAATGGGAAGTCAATTACTACCAATAGAATGAAAGTTTCTTTACTTATTTATTTTTTTCGGATTTTTTTAGGCCTATTTTAAGGCACACTGCTGGGAAGCACCTCTCTGCAGTATAATTAATGCAGCATATATAAAAAGCCTTGTTTCTTAAAAAAAGTTAGAAAACCTAAAATTTCACCCAAAAAATGCCTAAAAAGTCCTACAAAAAAAAGAAGCAAAGAAACTTTCATTCTATTGGTAGTAATCTACTTCCCATTCTTAAATAACGAATAAAAAAATGAAATAACTCAATAAAAGCAAAATACTAACTGGTCCGAATCACCCAAATCGATCCGATTCACCAATCTGAATCGCACCAAAATTTCAGATCGATCTAAAATTTTGGATGGCCGATATTTCGTTTTCGGAAATGCTCCCGAAATACGAAAATGGTGATTTTCATCCGAATTTGGATTCGGAACTAAATGAATTGCACATCTCTATTATTTATAGATATGGAGGGATGCAACAGAAGGCAGTAAATAAATAAAATAAAGGAGGCTGGGCAAGACAGAGAGAAAGGGAAGACACTGAATAAATAATAAACAGCAATAGGATTAACCGAAGACACCGAGGAATAGACAGGACGAGAAAAGGGTGGACAAAAGATAATGCTGAACTTAGAATAAAGACAAAGGAATAATACAGTAATGATACTTAAAGAATACAGATATACAGAGTACCAGAAAGGAGACAGAATAAAAATATTAAAAGAAAAGAGTAGAAGGGAACGGGAGTTGGGCCAGATATGGAGTGATGTATGGAGAAGGGAAAAAAGAGTACGAGCGGTAAATTTATTTTTGGAGTGTGGGCAATATATATAAGTCCTTGGAGTTCTAAATGGATCTTGGAGTGCAGGCTGTAGATGGGAAGATGAAAGCTGTAGAAAAGGTCCCTGGGGAACAAACTGTAGATAGGTCTTTGGAGGCAAAGGTGTGGATGGGTCTTTAGGTTACAGGCTGTAGAGTGGTATGAAGGAAATAGGAAACAATAGGGTCCAGGCAGGTAATGCAGGAAGAGGAGGCAGCTTTTTGCTAGTGTGGAGTGTACTAGCTCAATGCAGAAGCATTGGGTTACGCGTGACTTTCTTTTTGAGGGTAATTCATTAGTTGTGTTAGCCAGCACCTGTTCACTGGACAAGCATGGTTCATTGGAAGGGCTATTATAAATCCCATTACTGAAACCCAGCTTGTTTTTAGCATTCTTGCAGTGCCGGCGGCCAGGAACCTGACAATTCCATCTTTACTATCTATTCAAATGTTGCTTTAAAAGAGAGTAATGCTATAGATAACACGCAACCAAACTCACAGAGGTAAAACTTAGGTAAAAACTAGCAAGATGACTTCTGAAAAGATGCTGCCACATCCCCGAAATGTTTGAAAAGGAAAACTCTTAAACCAGTTCTTTATTCAAAGTAAATCGTATTGATAATACACATGGATAAAAAAAAAGGACACAAAAAAGCAGCATGACATGTTTTGAACTGGATGTTGAAAGCCTTAGGCATGACAACACATACAATTCTTTTTGTTGGTTTTGACCCAATACCCTTAATTTAATATGTTTGGTCTTCTCTTTATTGTTATTTATTCTATAATATCCTCTCTGGCATTTTGGATTTCAAAGTTAAACTTGTCACAAATTCAAATACATTGTTTTTGTATCTATTTGAATATGTGTATATTTTTTATATATATATTATAGCTAATCATAATCATACTCCATTCTAGGAACTCTTAGTGAAATAGAATAATTTAGAGCATTTTTTCCGAAGCCTATTTTAAAAACTATTAATATTTTAGTAACTTATTCCGTTTTGGATTCCCCCAATGCATAAAATTCTTAGATACTGGAGGCAGTAAATGCATTTTTAAATAGTCTGTTATCCATGTTTTAGTCACAAATGACTGAACTGACAGTTGACAGTTTTGTAAGCAACTGATGATATTAAAAAATAAAACACAAGGATTCATCACCACACTTTTGAAAATAGAGAGGCATTTCACACTATTGAATCCTAATTGGAATCCTGCACTGGAAAGAAAATTAAAAGATAACTCAAGTTGTCATTCATCAAGAATCTGTGCTTGGAAAAAAATCAAATATAGAAGAGTAAGTCTTATCACGTTAAAAATAGAATGCTATGTTTACTGTAATTATTTTTGTATTTTCTCCTCCCACTGGACTCTACATTGGAAAAGACTATTTTGCACATTGATTCGAAAGCTGTAGACAGGAGTGTACTCATCCAGAATTAATAAAACTTTGAAATTATTCAGTTAAATCAACTTCAACTTCATTAGATGAAGGGCATTGCCTTCAACATGTGCAAATATCTAAACCAAAAGTGTTAAATAAAAGCACTGGAAAATACATGCTGCATTAAATTGCTTGCATAGGGACCTGCTAGACATGTGCACAGCACAAAATTTCGTTTTGAACTAATGGATTAGTCCTAAAATGCAATTTATTTAGTTGCTAAAGAAATTCATTTTCAGTTCTTTAGTATGAAAACTAATTTCATTCATCCAAAAACCAGTGGTTACAATTACTATTGTTGTGGCTCCTCAGAGAGCTTAGATTGCTGCTTGTTACAGTATCTCTCACTCTCAGCACAATGTGTCAGGCAAAGCTGTTACAGTAACTGGCTGCTGCTCATCACAGTGCTCAGAGTTTCAGTAAAACTAGTAAATAATATTTTTATATATATATTATAGCTAATCATACTCCATTCTAGGAACTCTTAGTGAAATAGAATAATTTAGAGCATTTTTTCCGAAGCCTATTTTAAAAACTATTAATATTTTAGTAACTTATTCCGTTTTGGATTCCCCCAATGCATAAAATTCTTAGATACTGGAGGCAGTAAATGCATTTTTAAATAGTCTGTTATCCATGTTTTAGTCACAAATGACTGAACTGACAGTTGACAGTTTTGTAAGCAACTGATGATATTAAAAAATAAAACACAAGGATTCATCACCACACTTTTGAAAATAGAGAGGCATTTCACACTATTGAATCCTAATTGGAATCCTGCACTGGAAAGAAAATTAAAAGATAACTCAAGTTGTCATTCATCAAGAATCTGTGCTTGGAAAAAAATCAAATATAGAAGAGTAAGTCTTATCACGTTAAAAATAGAATGCTATGTTCACTGTAATTATTTTTGTATTTTCTCCTCCCACTCCCACTGGACTCTACATTGGAAAAGACTATTTTGCACATTGATTCAAAAGCTGTAGACAGGAGTGTACTCATCCAGAATTAATAAAACTTTGAAATTATTCAGTTAAATCAACTTCAACTTCATTAGATGAAGGGCATTGCCTTCAACATGTGCAAATATCTAAACCAAAAGTGTTAAATAAAAGCACTGGAAAATACATGCTGCATTAAATTGCTTGCATAGGGACCTGCTAGACATGTGCACAGCACAAAATTTCGTTTTGAACTAATGGATTAGTCCTAAAATGCAATTTATTTAGTTGCTAAAGAAATTCATTTTCAGTTCTTTAGTATGAAAACTAATTTCATTCATCCAAAAACCAGTGGTTACAATTACTATTGTTGTGGCTCCTCAGAGAGCTTAGATTGCTGCTTGTTACAGTATCTCTCACTCTCAGCACAATGTGTCAGGCAAAGCTGTTACAGTAACTGGCTGCTGCTCATCACAGTGCTCAGAGTTTCAGTAAAACTAGTAAATAATATTTTTATATATAAGAGATTAGAACAATATTATTTCCTTGTTTTACTGAAACGCTGAGCACTGTGATGAGCAGCAGTCAGTTACTGTAACAGCTGAGCCTGATACATTGTACTGAGAGATAATATAAAAAGCAGCCGATCTCAGCGCTCACAGCCACTGGATTTAAAGGGCTAAAACAAAAAGGCTCCTTTCTGTATAATGTATAGAACATCCTCCTGCATTAATTAATACCCCTCTCTGTATAATGTAGATAACATCCTCCTGCATTAATTAATACCCCTCTCTGTATAATGTATACAACATCCACCTGCATTAATTAATACCCCCCTCTGTATAATGTATAGAACATCCTCCTGAATTAATTAATGTCCCTCTCTGTATAGAACATCCTCCTCAAGTTATACCTTTCTCTGTATAATGTATATAACATCCTCCTGCACTAATACCCCTCTCTGTATAATGTATAGAACATCCTCCCTCGTTAATTAATGCCCCTCTCTGTATAGAACATCCTACTGCATTGGCATGTGGAGGGTGCAGAACCTTGGAATGCAATGCTTATTCAGCACAGGAGAGGGAACTTTTACTTAAACTTTGTATCTCTGTGGGGGAGACACAGGAATATAAAAGCAGGGGAGAGGGAAATATTAATGTAAATCGGTCTGAAAGCTCAGAGAAGAGATGACTGGTGCAAATTTATTTTTATAATAAAATAAAGCACTTTAAATCCAGGGAAAACATTCAAATAAATCACACTGAAGGCTCATAATGATAAAGTAACTGTGAGAGCCTGATACTAAATGTATCAGAGGTAAAAAAAAACTTTAGAACAAGCAGCACTGGGAGAGGAGAGGGACTTTATATAAAACGTGTATTTTAGATGAGGAAAGGGGGATAGTGCTCCTGGATAATATTAAATGTATCAGACCTAAGTCCCTAAAATGCAGAACGGGAGGGGAGATAACACACGTTTTATAAAGTCCCTCTCTTCTCCCAGCGCTGCTTGTTATAAAGGGGTTTTTACTACCCAGCCCTCCTCTGTCATTAGCTTTCAGTGTGATTTATTTGAATGTTTTCCTTCTCCAGCTGCTTTTATCATCTTGTCTGCCTCATAGACATGCAAGGGTTAAGTAAAGGTTTCCTCTCCTGTGCTGACTGTTTGTGTTGCGAGTGAGTATTCTGGAGCTCTATCACTGTCAGATTTTCGGGTAGGGGTCGGGAAGGATTACGCACACAAACCTTTTCTGTAGCTTTGCGATGTTGCGCTCTTCATTGCTGGCCTCCTTCACTCAATGTAATATCACAAAAAGGACTGAAACTAAAATGTAGTGCATTTTATTTTAGTTTCTTTTGTTTTTTGTACTGAGCAGTTTCGTATCTCTTGAGTAATACGAAAACGAAATTATCCCAAAATTCGGACTAAATTGTTTTAGTACTAGGACCTACAACAGAAAAGAAAAAACCCACACGGCGAGTAGATGTCTAGCATTTCTCAAGCTACATTGAAGCTACTTGGGGGTAAGAACAAGTGAAGAAAATATATGTAAACACTTTGATAATCAAATGCAGATGTACAAACTGAGCTGACTTAACAAAAACATCCATTAAAAGAGAACTTTGTAAGAAGATAAAACATTTTAAGCATTTCCTTTTATTCCTGTATTGATTAACTCATTTTCTACCAAGTGGTTTTCTTTAAAACCACATGTAGGACCCAGTGGTTTTAAGGAAAACGACTTTCCACTATAAATAAATGGATGCGTGCAAAACTGACAAATGCAATGCAATTTTTGGATATGTGCTTAACTCCCAAACCAAATTGTTTGTAACAACATACAAGTGAATTTAACATAAAGATAGCATAATAATTGTTTAGTGGCAGTGAATTCATGCATGCAGTTATTCCACATCTGATTGCGATAGTTGAGCTATATTGTTTAATGCAGACAGCAGAGTCTGCTTTTTCCCCTGGCAGCTACACACAGTACTGGTTGGCTCATATATTAGTCAATATATATTGGGCACTATTACAATCATAACGCTAACATTAGCACTGAATCACCTGGATTCAGGTAGTTAGGAGTTGGATGGAGGGTTAGCTGGGCTAGACAGGCAGGTGATGGGGAGCTGGCATTCACCTGTATGTGAGCAGTTGGGTGCTTGGAGAGGAGCTAGAACTCACCTGGATTCAGGTAGGTAGAGGATGGATGGGAGGGGTAGACAGAGAGGCAGGTGATGGGGGGCTGGGAGACCCCTAAAAGCTGTCACAATGTATGCTCCCAGCAATGAGCATCCCTGCTAGCTGAGAATAAAACTTTCCTGCCTTCCTGATGAGCATGCCGGGAAGCCAATCAGTGAAAGGCTTCTCGGTATCACACAGCCTAACTGCCAATGAGGTGACGGGGGCCAGCCGGCAGTGCGGCTCACATTGCCTGGTTGCCATGGACGCACTTTGCTTGGCAACAACAGGGAGTAATCACACTGTTGTATATTATACTAACCTTACCATAATACTAACCCTAAGAGCAGCTTGAACTTAAAACTTTACATTCCCGCCATAGGGAATTACATATGCTAAAATAAGAAACTACCAGTGAGTGCATATATTTGTTTTTATTTCATGCCCCATGATCATCACAATAATAAAATGCAGGTATTCATGTCAGACCATAGCTCCTGCCACTGTAAGCCCTGGCATATTACAGCTGTAGGATGATCTCGCCCTATGCGGGGAAGGGGGGATAGCAGGAGCTGCAGCACCCTGGCAGAGGGAGCCCAGCACTGCATGATAAATTAGAATTCTATTATAATTACCATATATTTAGGAATGCCCTAAACCTTTTTCAAGTTTCTTCTTATATATCAAGATTGAAGTAAGATGCTGCGCTATGCTGCGCCACGCTGTGCTACGCCATGGCGAGAGACACCAAAATCAGCCACAGGCATGTAGCTTCAGGTCATGTCTAAATATCTTTGTTAGACAGACTGATTTATTAGATTTCAAAGAACTTATAGCCAATCAGCATACAGATACATTTCCACATCACAGTTTAACCAACACAGTTTAACAAACACTTATTACCTTATGTGGTTTACAAAAAATCTTTTTCCTATCTTCCCGCTTCTGCGCACATTTTCCTGCACTGAAAATAACAGGAAGTTGGTCGCATCCCCTTATCCTACAGAAGGAACAACTGTCTATGCAGAATTGAAAGAAACAAAATGGAGGGGGGGATTTCACAGCCAATTTTATCAAAACAGGCTTTTCAAGATAAACTATATTTTATACAGGAAATTAAAATCTAACACTGCATGATTGCTTACCCTGTGTTTTGCAGCATGATGGAGCCCATAGAGTAAGCAGTAGCAGCAGATATGGAACAGCACTGTGTATCTGAAAAGTAGAAGAGGGTTCAGACCAGCAATGCACTTTATATATATACTTTGCCCTATATCTTCAAGTTCACCTTTCATTCCAGTATTCAAAGGTCACAAATTGTGCAAAACTACACACAGGGGTAATTGTATGAAAAGAGGCATGGCTGCAGAACTGTCACGGTGCCCTTACATGGCAGGGTGAATCCTGTAGCTCTATGGCACCAGATCAAACTCTACATTGCCGTGAGTAGTCAGACAGTTCCTACAGAGATAAGGTTTGTCCCTTGGCCTTGTTTGACTCTTCACCAATCAGAGGGCAGCTTGTACAAAAATGTATATACTGCACACACGTGCTCTGAGCTCTGCCCCCTCGCAGAAACGCCCCATGATTGACGAGGCTAGTCACATGACTGTCATGTGCCAATCAATCCATGGGGAGCTCAGCCTCCCATGGGGGGTGTTTTTTTTTAAAAAAAGGAATGGCTTGAGATCAATGGAGCTTTCCCATTGGCTCAAGCCATTCAATTGCTCCAATTGCTCTCAGTGCTCTGAGGCACTGAAGGCATGATTCAAGAAGTAGGCCAGCTTGAGATACACAATTAGCGTAGCGTTCAGCTGCGCAAATTGCGTAGGCTAGGCTCAGTGCTGCCCCTGCTGTGTGTGTGATGAATCGCGCACACAGCACCCGGCAAACAAAGAAGAGAAAAAAAAGCAGACAGAGAAGGGCGGCGAGGGAGCATGGAGCAGGTGAGTATGGAACTTTTATTCAATCTAAAAAATTTATTTTAGTACAGATGCACAGCTGAGCACACTGACTAAATGGCAGGGGAGGCCTTGCCTCTCCTGCCGTCCCTGACTGCACGTCCCTGGTGCAGTCATGGAGAACTTTGTACATGTGCACCCTTATTTTGAGTTGGATTCTAAAGGAAACAGGAAGCCAGTGTAGAGACTGACAAAGAGGTGAGGGGTGAGATGTGGATAAGCCTGGCAGAGGCGGTCATTACAGACTGCAGAGGAAGAATCTGGGATCTCTCAAGGCCAGTGAGCAGAGGTTACAGTAGTCAAGGCGGGTGATAATATGAGCTTGGGTGAGCATTTTAGTAGACTCCTGATAAAGACAGAGGTGGATGCATGCAATGTTTTTTAGGTGGAAGTAGCAAGATTTGGTAAGTGACTGAATGTAAAGAGTGAAGAAGAGATCATAGTCGCAGAGGACACCAAGGCAATGAGCCTGTGAGTTACAGGTAATGGTGGCACAATTCACCTGAACGGAAATAGGTGCAAGAGTGTTAGCTTTAGAATGAAAGAAGATGAGAAGTTCAGTTTTAGAGATGTTAAGTTTTAGGAAATGGGCAGTTATTCAGTCAGAGACAACAGATAGACAGGCGATGCACCAATTTCAAATTGATTGGATTATACTATTTGTTCTGTGAGGAAGAGGCAACACTTTATGCTTTGGTGATAAGTGGCAAGTGTCTAGAATTTCTGTGTGATCCACTTTTCACCATTGTTGCTGGTTTCCCAGATATCTGAAGCAGCACAGGTGATAGGATTTGCTGTTAAATGATTGAAGTGAATTTTTGCACGAAGCGTTAAACGTTAACGCGTGTAAATTAACGCTGGTATCACAATCCTCACGCATTACTTCATCCATCAAAAAATAACGCGCGTAAAAAAACACGCAAAAAACGCACGTGCATTAACGTTGCGTGCAGAAATCGGTGTGTTGACGGATTTTTCACTCGATTCAGCCAATCAGAATTAAGAACCACAATTATCTCACGTTACGTTTTTGCGCCTGCAAAAGTCAATCTGAGCATATATGCTGCAGCAATAATAAAAACACGCACAACTTCTCAATTTTATTGTTTGGGTATGCGTAGAATGTGTAACTATACTTTGCTGTATTTTTTTTTTCGGGCTGGTGTATTTGGGTTCAGCCAGGACGTTCAGATTTGCCATTACCACCAGGTTTTAGAAGTCGTTAAAATTATGCGCGCAAACGCTGTGCATTAAATTTTGCGCATAGATTGTAATACCATCCGCGTACCAGCGCACAAACGCACTTGCACTCACAATGTTAAGTAAAGGAGGCGCGCAGTACAGTACGCTCGTGCAGCGTTCGCGTAGGTTCCCCCGTGGTAGACGATTACGAGCGCTTGTTGCGCTGACATTGTAATACGACGTTCAGCGCAAAGGGTTTTGCCCCTCGCGTTAATGCGTTTTTGCGAAAGATATACGGCCACATTACACTTTAAATCAAACGTTAACACTCACTTGCGTGAGCATTAACGTTAGCTGCGGTGTTTATGTCATATTACAATCCAAACGCAAACGAGTTAAGTAACGCGTTTTGGTACCTTGCGCTTTTCAGCGCGAGGTTACTGTACTTTGTACTCCCTATGCTTAACATGGGGAGCGCAAAGTGTTAATCAGCGTTAGTATTACAATATACTAGCACTGATTAACGTCTGGCTGTGACAAGCAAAAAGTTAACCACAGCCAGGACTTGGTGTTAACGGATTCCGCTTCTGCAGAATCCGGAAGCACCATCCATACAAAAAAAAATGAATGCTATACTCACCTCCTGTCCCTCGGTGAGGACCGCAGCTCCAACTGCCTCCTCCATCCGGCGGGAGAAGGAAAAGACTGGGGGAAAAAGTCCCCCCAGTCTCTCCCTGCGTATCACTACGCTGGCCGGCAGGGGGAAACTCAATGGAGTCCTGTGGACTCCATCGAGTGGATGCTCGCAGCTCCGCTCAGCGCTGCTGCGAGCAGCCTGGGGGTTACTGTGCGGTAACAATGCAGGCAGATTTTTTTGCTCTTGCATTGTAATCCAGTGTTAAAACGTGGGCACAGGGGGAAAACTGCGGGTGCAGTTTTTCCTCCCTTGCGCCAGCGTTTAAGGCTGGGGTCAGACGAGCGCAGTGATCACGTCCGTGTTGCCGCACATTTGTACGTCCGTGGCAGCATAGCATTCTGACCAATGGAGCCCCACACAAAGTATGTCCGCACGGAAGTGCGGATGCACGACGGACGCGGCAAACGGATGCAGGTTAGGCAAAAACGTAAAACCGCTAGAATGGACGTGTGGAGTGCGCCACGTCTGCAACGTCCGCATAGCTTTGTGTGTGAGTTATGAAACGTGGTCAGACGGACTGCATTTACACGTCCAGCATTTTTGACGGACAAAAGGTTTTTTCATTGTAATTTATTTTCCCTCCTACATCCGTCAAAAATAACGTCAGTCACAAAAACGGACTGTGTGGCCATTACTGTGTCTTCCGTCAAAAAGTGCGTCCGTACTGCACGGGTGCACAGTCCATAGAAAACGTGCTCGTCTGACCCTATCCTTAACGCTAGGATTGTAATAGAGCCCATAATTTATAATTTACAAACAATTATAGTCAAATATTTTTTTATTTTCCAATTGCAGGCAAAAAAACATAACTATGTTGTTTGTCTATACACTTTTTATACAAATGATATACAGTGGCAAGAAAAAGTATGTGAACCCTTTGGGATTACGTGCAGTTTTGCACGAATTGGTCATAAAATGTGCTCTGATCTTCATCTAAGTCACAACAATTTGAAAAACACAGTCTGCTTAAAATAATACAACACAAACATTATATGTTTTCATGTTTTTATTGAACAGAACATGTAAACATTCACAGTGCAGGGTGGAAAAAGTATGTGAACCTTTGGAGTTAATAACTGGTTGACCCTCCTTTGGCAGCAATAACCTCAACCAAACGTTTCCTGTAGTTGCAGATCAGACCTGCACAACGATCTGGAGTAATTTTGGACCACTCCTCACAAAACTGTTTCAGTGTAGCAATATTCTTGGAATGTCTGGTGTGAATCGCTCTCTTAAGGTCATGCCACAGCATTTCAATCGGGTTGAGGTCAGGGTTCTGACTGGGCCACTCCAGAAGGCGTATTTTGTTTTGTTGAAGCCATTCTTTTGTTGAATTACTTGTATGCTTTGGGTCATTGTCCTGCTGCATCACCCATCCTCTGCGGAGCTTCAGTTGGTGGACAGATGGTCTTACGTTTTCCTGCAAAATGTCTTGATAAACTCTGGAATTAATTTTTCCATCAATGACAACAATCCGTCCAGGCCCTGAGGCAGCAAAGCAGCCCCAAACCATGATGCTCCCTCCGCCATGTTTTACAGTGGGGATGAGGTTTTGATGTTGGTGTGCTGTGTCTTTTTTTTCTCCACACATAGTGTTGTGTGTTTTTTCCAAACAACTCAATTTTGGTTTCATCTGTCCACAGAATATTTTGCCAGTAGTGCTGTGGAACATCTAGGTGCTCTTTTGCAAACTTCAAACATGCTGCAATATTCTTTTTGGACAGCAATGGCTTCCTCCATGGTGTCCTCCCATGTACTCCATTCTTGTTTAATGTTTTCCTTATTGTAGATGTGTCAACAAAAATGTTAGCATGTGCCAGAGATTTATGTAAGTCTTTAGCTGACACTCTAGGATTCTTCTTTACCTCATTAAGTATTCTGCACTGTGCTCATGCAGTCATCTTAACAGGACGACCACGCCTAGGGAGAGTAGCAACAGTGCTGATCTTTCTCCATTTGTAGATAGTCTGTCTTACCGTGGACACATGAACATCAAGGCTTTTGGAGATACTTTTGTAACCCTTTCCAACTTCATGCAAGTCAACAATTCTTGATCGTAGGTCTTCTGAGAGCTCTTTTCTGCGAGGCATGGTTCACATCAGGCAGTGCTTCTTGAAACCAGTAAACCCAAAACTGGTGTGTGTTTTTAAAGGGCAGGACAGCTTTCAGCAACACATCCAATAATATCACACTTATTGGACTCGAGGTTGGCTCACTCCTGGCTCCAATTAGCTCTTGGAGAAGTCATTAGGCTAGGGGTTCACATAATTTTTCCACCCTGCACTGTGAATGTTTACATGTTATGTTCAATAAACACATGAAAACATATAATGTTTGTGTTGTATTATTTTAAGCAGACTGTGTTTTTCAAATTGTTGTGACTTAGATGAAGATCAGAGCACATTTTATGACCAATTCATGCAAAACTCCACGTAATCCCAAAGGACTCACATACTTTTTCTTGCCACTGTAGAAAAAATTAAAGCAAATAGGTTTCTGATCAAATATAAATACTAGTAACTTTTCCAAAAACAAAGATGATATATTCTCAAAATGAGTATTTGTGAAGACTTTACTGGCACAGTAAGGAAAAATGGGAAAAAGTATGTGTTTAAATATTTATTCAGTAGCATTCTGCAGGGCCCCATATTGTTTTTGCAAAACATAACTTAAAAAATAAATACATAAATAGCCTGTCAGTCTCATATTTCTATTGTGGCTGCCAGGAACCTTTAAAAAACATGAATTACATTGAATTTGAAAAGCGTGCTTTTGGAAGAAAAACTAGCACAAAAACTATAGTTCTGATGTATATTTAAGAACAACGGCTATTTGGTTTTTGGGTGGAAATGTAATTCGTAAGGATGCTCTTTATTGTCATTGAGCCTGTAATTATTTTCTGAGTAGTTAGTTTCCCCCAACCTAACAAACTCTTGTCTATTTAAAATAAATAGTTTTTTAACAAAAATAAAATCAAACTCTGGAAATGGTTTAAAAATATTACTATATTAACCCCATCGTGACCAAGCGGTTTTTACCAGGGGTCAAGTCCTGGGAAAAAAAGTGAGGGAACTCACTGAAGATTTCCACAATGAGCATGCATACCATATCTCACCCACCAATTGCATATGCACAGGATACGTCACCCTGTAAGCGCAATCCTCAATGGAGGTGATACTTGCGGCAGGGCAGAAGCAATACTGCAAGTATCCCTGCTGTTAGCGCTGTGTTCCGGGACAAGGTACCAGGGTAGCGCCTGCCCCTGAATACCACACAAATATGGGGACGCTACGGGGAAACCTGCTGGTGCAGTTTTTCCACGTTAGGGTCCCCATTTTTGTACAAACTAGGGAATAGGGCCCATTACTATTTTATTACATTACAATTTAGGGAAATAAATCAGTCCCATTTTATTATAAATATATATACAAATAATGTATATATAAATAAAATAATAATGGCACATAAGAAACCACAGTCAAATCTTCACCACTAAGGGTACCGGCACACGAGCGCACTGAGTGCTTAACGTGCGCCCGCACTTCCCTGCATCTGTGCTGTTTTGACAGGGAGGGCCAACCACGGAACGTGAAAAAGCACTCCCCGTCAAAAAGCTAGACCGACGCTGTCGGGGATACAAAGCGCAATCCTCCATAGGAGGATCGCTCTTTGTACGCTAAGCGCACAGAGTGGAAGGAACGTCCACTCTCATGGACATTCCTTCCTCTCTTTACAAACGCTTGTGTGCTGGTAGCCTAAATCATACCACTGAGAAAAAAAAAAAAAAGATTCCAAAATCCCAGAGTAATGTGATGCAATGTTACCTTTATGTCGCACTAACCTGATACTTAAAAGACAAGCTTTCAAGAGTTTTCTTTTCTTTCTCAGATTTTGCTTCAGTCCTAAGAAAGAGGAAAACTCTCAAATGCTTTTCTTTATAGTTTAAAACAATTTCAGCAAACACCAGGGCTGTGTAAATAATCCCCTATGTTAAATATGTCCCATACCCAAGACACCCAGCCATCCGTTAGGTGAGAGGTAGAAAACCATGGCCCTCCAGATGTTCTGGAACTACATCTCCTTTGATGCTCAGCACCTCATCAGGTTAGCTGAAACTAAAGGGAAACATAGTTCCAAAACATATGGATGGCCCTGATTCTGGTGATCATAGCAGACTCAGTAGGTAAGCGTTAATGACATTCCACTTCTGGTGCCAACCAGAATTGGCTGGCAACCCACAGGCTGCAACTCTGTGCACCTTTAGCCAGCCAGGAATGAGAGTGAGTGTCCAAGAAGTTAATGAAGACCCACAGGAAGCCCTAAAAGTGAGAACAGGCCACAGATATGCTGTGGAAGCCTACAAAGTGCAAATACGTACAAAACACATGCTTTGTGACCCCTATAGTGTATGATACAATAAAGCTGCTCTGAGGCGTCACTCTCAGGCAGCTCTGTGTCCCTGTATCTGTGACCCCTATAATGTATGATACAATAAAGCTGCTCTGAGGCGTCACTCTCAGGCAGCTCTGTGTCCCTGTATATGTGACCACTGTAGATAAAGGACACAGAGTTTTAAGTTTTTTTTTAAACACACGGAGCCAAGTTACATACTTGGTGCTAATGTTAGCACTCACACGCGTGAGCGTTAACGTTAGCCCAAGTAGTTTACACATATTACAATCCAGATGCTAACGGGTTAAGTAACCCGTTAGCGTTTGGTATTTTGCGCTTCTCTGCGCGAGGTTACTGTACCTTCTGCAGAATCCGTTAACACCATCCATAAACACCCCAAAAAATCCAGATACTCACGTCCTGTCCCAAGGCGAGGACCGTGGCTCTGTCCGCCTCCTCAGTCCAGCGGGAGCAGGGAGAGACTGGGGGGAAAAGTCCCTCCAGTCTCCCCCTGAGTATCACTACGCTGACTGGCCGGATCTCGCAAGGTGAGATCCGGCTGGTCATGTGACCGCCGGCGTTCGCTTCAATGGAGTCCTATGGACTCCATTGAGAGAATGCGCGCGGCTGCGCTTAACGCTGCCGCGCATCCTGGGGCTTAGCGCCCACAAACAATGCAGGCAGCTTTTTAGCGCCTGCATTGTAATCTAGCGGTAGAATGGGCACGCTAGGGGGAAAACTGCGGGTGCAGTAATTCCTCCCTAGCGCCCCCATTTTTCTGCCAGGATCGTAATTTGGTCCACGAGGGGGAAAAACCTGTTTTGTATGGTAAATAGATTTATACCAAGCCATTTCTAACCCCTTCACTGCTGAGGCATTTCACGCCTGTGTGCTGAGCTCATTTTTACCGCTTTCGCTCATCAAGTTTAAACGCGATTTGAAGCCACATTTTAATAAATGACCCAGACATATTATATATCGTTCTTTCCGTCAGACTCCGCAGATTCATAATATATAATTTTTATATGTATACGTCATGACCTGCCTGTATATTATAACAAAAAATACAATAAAAATTGAATTTTTAATCATCTGCAGTGTGTAAAGTGTTTTTTTTTCACATTTTATCACATGAGCATTTGCGGTTATGTTTTCTATGGGGTGCGCTTGTACAAAAAATTTGAAATGGGGACTTGTTACTTTTTTGGGGGGAATTACGTGATTTTTAGCAAACGCACCCCATAGAAAAAAATCATTAGTGCAGCATCATTGTTCACATTATAATTGAAATGTGAACAATATTGCTGCATTAATAAAAACAACACACAAAAAAAACATGTTTTTTTTTATTTATTTATTTTTTTAAATTTATTTATTATTATTTTTTTTTTTTTTATTATTTTGTTTTTACTTTTTACCTAGTCATGTTGGGTATCATTCGAAAGGCCATGCTCAGGCCTTTCAAATGACACCCTCCATGACCCCCTAGCTGCCACGGTTCTGGAGATATCGGGGTTCACAAGAACCCCCTATCTCCACCAGGGGATTTCCTTGGGAAATCCCCGGCAGCTAGGGGTTCCCCGGCTATCTGACGTCATCACGCTATGCGTGATGATGTCAGACAGCGAGGGGAGTCCCGGGGGCGGAGCCGCCATCCAAGATGGCGGCCCCCACCGGAGATAGGCTGCACTTCGGCGCCGCAAGGTGCTGAAGTGCAACCCAGCACTTGAGGGGTTAAAGCCAGGCATCGCTTAAAAGGGGAGACTCTCCCCTTTTAAGCGGTGCCTGGCTTTTACCGCTGCTCCTTCCCGATCGGGAGGGAGAGGGATCCGAACGGATCCCCCCCCCCTCCCTTCCAGGCTATCTCCCGTCATTGCCGGGGGTCGCCTGGAAATGACGTCATCGTCTGAGGACGCTGAAGTCAGAACGCCGTGGGACCCCGGACAGAGAGGTGAGTATCTCCGCCGGGGGTCCCGCACAGCTGATGACGTGTGGGACACGTCCTCAGCATGCAACGTGCATCAATGAGGACGTGTCCCACACGTCTTCAGCAGTGAAAGGGCTAAAAGAGTCCCCAGATGGAAGGTGCAATTGGTGTCCAAGAGCAAACAATCCACAAATAGTTTTAGAATCACTGAAGACCACTTTCAGACGAAGAATGATTTTTTTTTCTACTTAACAGTAGAGCAGTGTTTCCCAAACCTGTCCTCGGGACCCTCTAACAAACCAGATTTTAAGGGTTACCTTGGGGAAATGCAGACTGAATCCTGCAATCACTGAGCAGCAAATCATATCACTGTGCTGTGCTGTGCTTCAGATATCCTGCAAACCTGGCCTGTTAGGGGGACCTGAGGATAGGCGCGGGAAACACTGCGTCAGAGGGACACAAAAGATAAAAATGTCACTATCCAAAAGCAAAAAAGCGCAACACAGGCCACAGCCAAAAATTACTTCATACAGTCTTTGGTGGAGGGTGGGGGATAAAAAAAGTGAGAGTGTGTGTCAGCTCAGCACCTATGCTTTGTCTCTCTACTGATTGACTTACAGGAAGGAGGGAGGGGGAGCTGCTGAAGTCCCAGCTGGCTTGCCCATGGAGGAGAAAGGGAAGGGAATCCAGCAATATCATCTAGATTGTGTAGGGGTGAGCTCTACAGGTGCCGTAAATCCTCAGCCCCACACAGAGTAAAAAGAAGAAAAAAATAAAAAGTGCCTTAAGACAGGTCCAGCCGCTGCCTGTGTGAGACTCTCTTGAGGATTCCAGTGAGGGCAGCGAGTGCAGAGCAGTAGAGAGACCAGCAGAAGTCATGTGCAGGGTCAGAGGTGATGTGCCTGCGTTATGCCTGAGTTCCTCCTGCAGGAGAAGTGGGGGAACTCCATTCCCACGCGTTCCTGCAGGACTCAAGCCCTGGTTTTACCATTGTCTGTCCGAAAGTACCCACTGCTGATTTTACATTTCTCTGCTGTTTGTGTTTAGGTCTAATTTTCCTCTTACTGTTTTATGGAACTCACACATTATATACCGTTTTTCTCACCATTAAATGGACTTTTCAAAAATACCATTATATCCATCATATCCTATAATTTACTATAAATAAACTATGAAATATAAGGAAAAAATTGAAAAAACACACTTATTCGAAATTTAATCCCCAAAATCTACATCCGCAAAAAAGACCCCGGCTAAATAGTTTTGAAATTTTATCCTGAAATTAGAAATACACAATTTTTATATGTTTTTGCTTTTTAACCCCTTCACTGCTGAGCCATTTCACCTCTGTGTGCTGAGCTCATTTTGACTGTTTTTATGCTCATCATGTTTAAATGTGAAGTCCTATTTTATCATATATTATATGTATATAAGACAATTTTTTTTTAAAGAAAAAAGGATCCTAGTTCCACTTGGCAGCTACTAGGGATGGGCGTTCGGTTCGATTCGAACATCGCCCGTTCGGCGAACTTCGAACATTTCAGGCCGTTCGCAAAAAGTTCGAAAAAAAAATAATAATTTTGATTTTTTTTAAAAAATGCTTAAAAAAAATCTAAAAATAAAGAGACTCTTTACTGCAGAATATTATAAGCAACGGTTTATTAGATATTGAATTAAAATGGAAATATTTTTAATATTGAAGCCTATGGGATAAAAAAATCTTGTTGCTAAAATTTCAGGCAGACGAGGCCCTCTAATCAGACATTGTAGAGGGCAGCCCGCCGGGGCCTTCCAAGGATCCCTTGAGGAGCATGCGGTCGCCGGATGACAGAGCTGCGACTGTGCGGGCAGGCCGGCCGGGGTCATGTGGCAGAGAGGTGGCGCAGGGAGGGAGTCACTGCACCTGTGACCACGGCAGACCCCTCCCCCCACAACCAGGATCCAAGGAGTCTCCACTGACTGACCACCAGGCTAAGATAAGGCGACACATTTCTAGAAAAAATAAAATCAGAGGACATTTTTAAATGTCCCAAGGAACATAAAATAAAACTTTTTTTCTTTTCTTTCTATTACTCACCTGATTCCTGGATCCACCAACAAGCGCAGCCTCCCGTCTCCCACGCTGTTAGACGCTGCATACACCGGCGCGCTGTGTATAGCTTCTGAGAAGATACGCTATTAGTGTAGAGGGAGCGATGCAAAATGCGCAGCTGGCTTCCTCGCTACACTAATAGCGTATCTTCCCAGAAGTATACTTGTTACTTACCCTGCTTGTTCTGAGGACCCAATGTGTTGCCGGCTGTGCCTGCCATTTGACTATTCTCTCTGTGTACTCCCTGCCTGTTCTGTTTGCCTCCTGTTGCTACTGGTGTGTGCCGATTCTCACCATATACAGTATGGATGTTCAAAATCCTTAGCCTTACCTACAAAACCCTCACTAACTCAGCTCCCCACTACCTGTCCTCACTAATCACCAAATACACCCCAGCCCGCTCCCTAAGGTCAAACAGTGACCTGCGCCTAGCTTCTCCCCGCATCACCTCTTCCCATGATAGACTGCAGGATTTCTCACACGCAGCCCCCACTCTCCGGAACGCTCTCCCTCGTACTGTCAGACTTTACCCTAACTTCTCTTCCTTCAAACGCTCCCTTAAAACATTCCTATTTAGGGAAGCCTACCACCCAACTCACTGACGCAACCATCAATCACTCTCACCTTACAGTCCTCTCCTCCTGTTTCCAACCCTAACCCTCCCAGATTGTGAGTTCCTACGGGAATAGGGCCCTCATCTCCTCCTGTACTGTTTGTCAAATGTTGTTCAATGTATTGTAACCCTGTCTATACTGTGCTTATTGTACAGCCCTGCGGAATATGCTGGCGCTTTATAGATAAAGAATAATAATAATATACAGTAGCGCAGTACAAATGCCTAACCGTTGCTGACCCAGTTTTGTTATAACCACTGCTCTCGCTCTGTCTGGTATATTCCGCTGCTTGTTACTGCTGGTGCGCTTCCATCCTGCCATATACTATAGCGTAGTACAAACATATAATGCTCATGCAATTTTAATGCACCTGTTGCTACTTTCATCCAAAGCCTGCATAAGTTTCACCATAATTCAGCCAAAAAAAATCACTAAACTTGTTCTGCATATCCTAAAACGTCTCCTCTTTTAATACAGGCTGCCGCCCCAAGCACTTGTTTATGAATAGATTAAAGGAAAACCATTTACCGTCATTTGAAATGTCATTTTTTTCTTTTTAAATGTTTCTATATATCCTACAAGTCCGCCACTTCACGGGCAGGTTATGGGGACCACCTAGGCACGTTATTTGAAGGAATTTTTCGTTTTTATTCTTAACCTTTATGTCATGGAAAAATCACTGTTCCTTTAAAAATGTTTTTTTTTACTTTTTGTCCTTGTTTCCTGTCCCCCAGGGCACTACCCAGACCCCCATACACCTTTTATGGCAAATATCTAGCATATATGCCCTTTTGGAGGGCACTCTAAAAATCGAACGTTCGAGTCCCATTGACTTGCATTGAGTTCGAATCGTGTTTGAACTTTTTCAAATGTTCGTGTTCGAATGCGAACCGAACACGGGGGTGTTCGGCCCATCACTAGCAGCTAGGGGGTTAACTGTCCAACTGACGTCATCGCACATATGGTGACGTCAGAGGTTGGGGAGTGACCCGGAGGCTTGGCTGACATCCAAGATATCAGCCACTTCCGGGAGCAAATCGTGATCCAGTGCCTAAGGGGTTAAAGAGAGGCACTCCTGGAAAGGGCAGACCCTGCCCTCTCCAGCTGTGCTTTTCTTTCTTTTCTAACTGCAGCTGTTCGGTGAGGAGAGAGCTCCAAAAGAACCCCACCCCTCCCTTTTCCCCACCCCTCTCCAAATGAAGGAGTAGGCTTTTGATTTATGCTTATATTGGTTTTGTTTATCTGGACTCTCTGCCTGTACTGTGGCTGAAAAATATAGTAATGCCTTCAAACAGTGAATGATCTGTGCATTGGCTATGTGTATATGTGGCTACATATATCTACAAGGGTTGTGTGGAGGACAAAAAGTGAGATAAAAAGCCTCCACACTATAATAAGTGTGTTTATTATTGCAGAAGCCACTTGCACCTCACATGATCACATGATCCTGTGCCACATATATACACTATATTGCCAAAAGTATTCGCTCACCTGCCTTGACTCGCATATGAACTTAAGTGACATCCCATTCCTAATCCATAGGGTTCAATATGATGTCGGTCGGTCCACCCTTTGCAGCTATAACAGCTTCAACTCTTCTGGGAAGGCTGTCCACAGTCCACAGACTGTTAGGAGTGTGTTTATGGGAATTTTTGACCATTCTTCCAGAAACGCATTTGTGAGGTCACACACTAATGTTGGACGAAAAGGCCTGGCTCTCAGTGTCCGCTCTAATTCATCCCAAAGGTGTTCTATATGGTTGAGGTCGGGACTCTGTGCAGGCCAGTCAAGTTCATCCACACCAGATTCTGCCATCCAGGTCTTTATGGACCTTGCTTTGTGCACTGGTGCACAGCCATGTTGGAAGACGAAGAGGCCAGCTCCAAACTGTTCCCACAAAGTTGGGAGCATGGAATTGTCCAAGATGTCTTGGTATGCTGAAGCATTCAGAGTTTCTTTCACTGGAACTAAGGGGCCAAGCCCAGCTCCTGAAAAACAACCCCACACCATAATCCCCCCTCCACCAAACTTTACACTTGGCACAATGCCGTCAGACAAGTACCGTTCTCCTGGCAATCGCCAACCCCAGACTCGTCCATCAGATTGCCAGATGGAGAAGCGCGATTCGTCACTCCAGAGAACGCGTCTCCACTGCTTTAGAGTCCAGTGATGGCGTGCTTTACACCACTGCATCTGACGCTTTGCATTGCACTTGGTGATGTATGGCTTGGATGCAGCTGCTCGGCCATGGAAACCCATTCCATGAAGCTCTCTGCACACTGTTCTTGAGCTAATCTGAAGGCCACATGAAGTTTGGAGATCTGTAGCGATTGACTCTGCAGAAAGTTGGTGACCTCTTCGCACTATGCGCCTCAGCATCCGCTGACCACGCTCCGTCAGTCAACGTGGCCTACCACTTCGTGGCTGAGTTGCTGTCGTTCCCAAACACTTCCACGTTCTTATAATACAGCTGACAGTTGACTGTGGAATATTTAGGAGAGAGGAAATTTCACGACTGGATTTGTTGCACAGGTGGCATCCTATCACAGTTCCACGCTGGAGTTCACTGAGCTCCTGAGAGCGACCCATTCTTTCACAAATGTTTGTAAAAACAGTCTGCATGCCTAGGTGCTTGATTTTATATACCTGTGGCCATGGAAGTGATTGGAACACCGGATTCTGATTATTTGGATGGGTGAGCGAATACTTTTGGCAATATAGTGTATATATATATATATATATATACAGTCAGGTCCAGAAATATTGGGACATCGACACAATTCTAACATCTTTGGCTCTATACACCACCACAATTGAGTTGGAATGAAACAAACACAATGTGCTTTAACTGCAGACTGTCAGCTTTAATTTGATGGTATGTACATACAACTCAGGTGAATGGTGTAGGACTTACAGCAGTTTGCAGATGTGCCTCCCACTTGTTAAGGGACCAAAGGTAAAGGGACAATTGGCTTCTCAGCTGTTCCATGGCCAGGTGTGTGATATTCCCTCATTACCCCAAATTCAATGTGCAGATAAAAGGCCCAGAGTTCATTTTAAGTGTGCTATTTGCATTTGGAATCTGTTGCTGTCAACTCTCAAGATGAGATCCAAAGAGCTGTCACTATCAGTGAAGCAAGCCATCATTAGGCTGATGAAACAAAACAAACCCATCAGAGAGATAGCAAGAACATTAGGTGTGGCCAAAACAACTGTTTGGAACATTCTCAAAAAGAAGGAACGCACCGGTGAGCTCAGCAACACCAAAAGACTCGGGAGACCGCGGAAAACAACTGTGGTGGATGACCGAAGAATTCTTTCCCTGGTGAAGAAAACACCCTTCACAACAGTTGGCCAGATCAAGAACACTCTCCAGGAGGTAGGTGTATGTGTGTCAAAGTCAACAGTCAAGAGAAGACTTCACCAGAGTGAATACAGAGGGTTCACCACAAGATCTAAACCATTGGTGAGCCTCAAAAACAGGAAGGCCAGATTAGAGTTTGCCAAACAACACCTAACAAAGCCTTCACAGTTCTGGAACAAGATCCTATGGACAGATGAGACCAAGATCAACTTGTACCAGAGTGATGGGACGAGAAGAGTATGGAGAAGGAAAGAAACTGCTCATGATACTAAGCATACCACCTCAACAGTGAAGCATGGTGGTGGTAGTGTCATGGCGTGGGCATGTATGGCTGCCAGTGGAACTGGTTCTCTTGTATTTATTGATGATGTGACTGCTGACAAAAGCACCAGGATGAATTCTGAAGTGTTTCGGGCAATATTATCTGCTCACATTCAGCCAAATGCTGCAGAACTCATTGGACGGCGCTTCACAGTGCAGATGGACAATGACCCAAAGTATACTGCAAAAGCAATGAAAGCATTTTTGAAGGGACAGAAGTGAAATGTTATGCAATGGCCAAGTCAATCACCTGACCTGAATCCCATTGAGCATGCATTTCACTTGCCGAAGACAAAACTGAAGGGAAAATGCCCCAAGAACAAGCAGGAACTGAAGGTAGTTGCAGTAGAGGCCTGGCAGAGCATCACCAGGCATGAAACCCAGCGTCTGGTGATGTCTATGCGTTCCAGACTTCAGGCTGTGATTAACTGCAAAGGACTTGCAACCAAGTATTAAGAAGGGAAAGTTTGATTTATGATTATTATTCTGTCCCATTACCTTTGGACCCTTAACAAGTGGGAGGCACATCTGCAAACTGCTGTAAGTCCTACACCGTTCACCTGAGTTGGATGTACATAACCTCAAATTAAAGCTAACAGTCTGCAGTTAAAGCACATTGTGTTTGTTTCATTCCAACTCCATTGTGGTGGTGTATAGAGCCAAAGATGTTAGAATTGTGTCGATGTCCCAATATTTCTGGACCTGACTGTATATATAAAATTTATTTATTTATTTATTTGCAAAGTATTTTACCAGGAAGGATACATTGAAATTGCTCTAGTCATTAAAGAAATGCAAAGTAATAAATGCAAGATATTAAAAACAAAACACAAATATGCAGATTAACACAGAGAATAACTATGTAGGAAATATACTCATTATGTTACATGTTTACAGGTGCATTCTATGTCAAGGTTTGTTAATAGAGATCTCGTAAAGGACTTTAGACTGGGGGAAGATTTGATGGCATCTGGGAGGTTACTCCATATTGGCATTGCTCTGTAGTAATGAGGATCAAGACGCTTTCTTTTTGTAATGCGGCACTGCAAGTAAGGTGCTGGTCCTGGATTGGAGGTTATAGGATGAGGGAAATGCTAGGGGAAACAGTCTATTCAAGTAGGGTGGTAGCTTCCCAGAAAACCTCTTAAACACTAAGGGCCAAATTACAATCTAGGTGCTAATGTTATGCTCACCTGAATGAGCATTAACGTTAGCCGCGGTGGCTACCGCATATTACAATCCAAACGCTAACGGGTTAAGTAACCCGTTTGCGTTTGGTACTTTGCACTTTTCAGTGCGAGGTTACTGTACTTTGCAATCCCTATACTTAACATGGGGAGCGCAAAGTGTTAATCAGCGTTAGTATTACAATCTACTAGCGCTGATTAACGTCTGGCCACAGTTAACTGAAAGTTAACCACAGAATCCATTAACACCATCCAAAAAAATCTAAGAAATCACATACTCACCTCCTGTCCCGCCGCGAGGATCGTGGCTCTGTCTGCCTCCTCCGTCCGGCGGGAGCAGGGAGAGACTGGGGTATCACTACGCCGACGGTCTGGCTCAATGGAGTCACTCCATCGAGTGGATGCTAGTGGCGGCACTCAGTGATGCCACGAGCATCCAGGGGCGTAACATGCGGTATAAATTCAAACAGCTTTTTAAGCACCTGCATTGTAATTCCACGCTAAAATGGGGGCGGTAGGGAGAAAAATGCAGGCACAGTTTTTTCTCCTTACCGCCCCCGTTTTAGCGTGGAGAATGTATTGTGGCCCTAATTTAGAAAGGTGAAGTGGACATCTAGATTACAGCGACAGCCAGTTTAGCTCTTTTAACAAATCACAATGGTTTGTCCTGTAGTTACGTTGTAGCACAAAGCGGAAGAATGAGTTATACAATGTAGCAAGTTTCTGAAGGTGCGTTTGCGGGCAGCTGCATACACTACATCTCCGTATTCATAGCCGTCATAAGCATTTGTTGTACTATCTGTTTTCTTACCGTGGGGCTCAGGCAGGATTTGTTTCTCTACACGGCGCCTAGTTTGGGGTAAAGATTAGATGAGAGTTTTTCAATGTGGGGGCCAAAGGATAGATTTGGGTCTAATCAGTGGTGTAACTAGAAACCTGAGGGCCCCGGTGCAAGAATCCATGAAGGCCCCCCAACCCCCCCAAAAAAAGATCCATATTTTTACCTTTTTTTTCCCTGCAATATAAAAAAGATAGTATTGCCCCCAGCTCACATGGATATATATTGTCCCCAGCTCACATGGACATATATATTGCCCCCAGCTCACATGGACACATATATATTGCCCCCAGCTCACATGGACACATATATTGCCCCCAGCTCACATGGACACATATATTGCCCCCAGCTCACATGGACATATATTGCCCCCAGCTCACATGGACATATATTGCCCCCAGCTCACATGGACATATATTGCCCCCAGCTCACATGGACATATATTGCCCCCAGGCCACACATGGATATATTGCCCCAGCTCTGGAAATACTGCCCCAACACATGGATATACTGCCCCAACACATGGATATACTGCCCCAGCACATGGATATACTGCCCCAGCCAGCTCATGGATATTTTGCCCCAGCCAGCTCGTGGATATTCTGCCCCAGCTCAAGGATATACTGCCCCCATCTCATGGATATACTGCCCCCATCTCATGGATATTCTGCCCCAGCCAGCTCATGGATATTCTGCCCCAGCCAGCTCATGGATATTCTGCCCCAGCCAGCTCATGGATATTCTGCCCCAGCCAGCTCATGGATATACTGCCCCAGCCAGCTCATGGATATTCTGCCCCAGCCAGCTCATGGATATTCTGCCCCAGCTCAAGGATATACTGCCCCCATCTCATGGATATACTGCCCCAGCCAGTTCATGGATATTCTGCCCCAGCCAGCTCATGGATATTCTGCCCCAGCCAGCTCATGGATATACTGCCCCAGCCAGCTCATGGATATACTGCCCCCATCTCATGGATATACTGCCCCCATCTCATGGATATACTGCCCCCATCTCATGGATATTCTGCCCCAGCCAGCTCATGGATATTCTGCCCCAGCCAGCTCATGGATATTCTGCCCCAGCCAGCTCATGGATATACTGCCCCAGCCAGCTCATGGATATACTGCCCCAGCCAGCTCATGGATATACTGCCCCAGCCAGCTCATGGATATTCTGCCCCAGCCAGCTCATGGATATTCTGCCCCAGCCAGCTCATGGATATTCTGCCCCAGCTCAAGGATATACTGCCCCCATCTCATGGATATACTGCCCCCATCTCATGGATATACTGCCCCAGCCAGCTCATGGATATTCTGCCCCAGCACTTACTTACCTGCTCTGCTGGCCCCGGGCAGGCTCCATCGGCGTCTTCTCCTCTGGCGTCTTCTCCTTGGCGAGCGGCCGCTGGAAACATCCAGCTTGGCCGCTCGCCGGAAACCACCTGATCAGCGCGGAGTCTCGTGCGCTGGTCAGGTGGTTTCTCTCCCACGTGAGCGGCCAAGCTGCATATCAGCGGCCGCTCGCGTAGGGAGAGGGGCGGCCAGTGAGCGGTCACAGATTCCGGCGCTTTTTGCCGGAATCTGGCGGCGGCGCTGGGCCCCCCTCCAGTGGCGGAATGCCAGGGCCCGGTCGCAACTGCGACCGCTGCGACCCTGGTACTTCCGCCACTTGGTCTAATCATATACCTAGATATTTGAGAGACGTAACTGTGGTCAGCGTGCCATTTGATTTTGTCCTGACGCATATATGGGAAGTTTGTAATTTATGTAGTTTAGGTACTGTTCCAAAGAGCATTGTAACAGTTTTGTCAGTATTTTGTGGGAGATTTGGTTTGCTGGTATAGATTACGGTGTCGACTGCGTACATATGTACAGTTGAGGCTTTGCAGACATTGGAAACAAAGTATAGAAAGATGGTTTTAGCCGTACAATCACCTATCCCTGGTAATCCCCAGGGATCCCACCCCTGTATATCAGGACTAAATCTGTGCCAGTAAAGTAAATTCAAATATTTCCCAGTCAGCAAACCCACTAGGTTGCCGACTGTTTACCATAGGAGTGGCAAGAGAAGATCATTGATTAACTTTATTAATCATAAAAGACACTCCCAGATACAAAAGATTAAGAATCAAAAATGGACACATCCATGAGGTTCGAGATAAACAATAAAGAGCGGCTACTGGTGAGAATCAAAATTGTTGTTGCAGCTTAGATCACAAAAATGGAGTGTAACATGGAGTATACATGGCTTGTAACCCAAAACTCTGGGAAATGAACCCATCCAGGATGCCAGCACTCTATCGCGCAACAGCCTGAGCTGTCAACCTACAAGATTCACTAGCTCTATTGCTCAATGATTTCTGCACTTGCCCTCATGAACATTCTTACAAGACACACATAATTTAAAAACAAAAAAATCTGCATTCCGCTCAACATATGTTTAGCCGATCCTGCATTGGCTTCACCGGAAGCAAAAAAAAATAATGGGTTTTTTTTGGGCGAAACGCGTCCTGGTAGCTATGTAATGTTTTTAAATTTTGCAGTCTGTTTGAAGATTCCTGTCCAAGAAGGCTTTGGGGATACCTTAATATTCCCTGGGCGTATTTAATAGAGCCAATTGGGGGTCAGGAACACGTGAGTTTGAAATTTGTGGTTTTAAATTTTATTAATATTGTGGTACAATATCAATATCACACTAGGGATATCCCTGGTATACTTGCTTATCTCCACTGTAGGAGAACTCTATTGGGATCCACAGGACCTTCTAAAGGGGTTGATGGGCACCTGAAAAGGCTATTAGAAGACCCATAAGGCAATACACCCCAGAGCCAGGTTGGGCTCATTGAAATGTGAGTTACAAACCTATATATATTTGGTGGGTTTCGGTGAAGATTATATACTGCGCAATTGGTCTCCCCTCTATTTCCGCAGTGTTTTATATACTCCTCAAAGAAAGAGAGTGGATTCTGGAAAAGGAAAAAGAATGAGATTTGATTGCATGATTGTACTAACCGTTGAGTATTTTCATTGGCGCTATGTTGTTTTTTTCCTTCTATATGTATTCTTGTAAAGGTTAACTAGAAGAACCTCCGTATACAGCGTTTAGCGAGTTAATTGTGCACACAATCCTGGTGGGCGCATCACTCCATTGTAAAAAAAGAATAAAAATACACTTAAGCGGAGAAGAGAAAAATAACACAGACAGACATGCTGAGTTACATAGTTACATAGGCTGAAAAAAGACATGCATCCATCAGGTTCAGCCTCTCACACAACACCTACTGCTGCTGATCCAAAAATCTGAAATGCTCGCCAATATGCAACAAACTGGGGAAAAATTCCTTCTTTACCCCAGAATGGCAGTCAGATTTCTCCTTGGATCAAGAAGCTTACCCACATATTAAATATTATAACCCTTACAGGGTTATTCAAAGAGAATCGAAAAGTCACCGCATGTTCGGTGACTTTTCGTTCTCTTCAATTCGGTGTGATTTGGCGATCCCATTTCGGCGACCCTGCGGTGTATTCAGCAAGCACCACAGGGCTGTCGAAGCACAGGGAAAAGCTGCTGTGAACCCGACGAAAAGTCACAGCAAAAACCCGGCGAATGCACGCCGAAACCCGCAAAAACATCTGGATTAACCCGCCGAAGATGCCGGAAAAACCCGAGCAGGAGCCGATCACACGCAGCGAAGCCGCTGGAAAAAGCAGACACCGCAGACGAGTGAAGTGAATAAATTAGGAAAACAGTTTGCTTGAGTGTTTGAAAAGTGAAACGCTGTTTGCAAAGAAACTACTGAGCAAAAATGTCTGAAATTTACATATGAGGTCCAGGGAATGATAATAAAAAGTCTGTTACAGAACAAATAAGTAAACTTAAAAAAAACAAAAACAAATCGGACTTTTTTTAAAAAAAATTGAAATCCAGAAAAATGCTTAAAATATCCTAAAAAATCTGTAAATACAAGAGACTCTTTACTGCAGAATTTTATAATGAATGGTTTAGTAGATATTGAATTAAAACGGGAATATTTTTAACATTGAAGCCTATGGGATTCTCCTGAATAAACCTGTCGAATGAAACGACCGAATGGCAGGGCATTAGGGGAACCTTTCACTGCTGGTTTGTGTTCTCTGAATAGCTGAAGCAGTGCTTTTTTATGGGGATTTCACTTCCCTCAAACAGGCACCGAATGTGCAGGCAATTCGCCAGGATTTGGAGTATTGCCTGCTCTCTGGATAGCCGAATGGCCAAGAAAGGTAACCGAACGCTGATTTTCAGCGTTCGGTTACCTTTTTCCAGCCATTCGGATCTCTTTGAATAATCCTGATAATATTCTGTGTCTGCAGGAAGTCATCCAGTCGTTTTTTTAAAAGTCTGTACAGTCTCTGACCCAACCACCTCAACAGGCAGAGAATTCCACAGCTTTATTATTCTCACCGTAAAATAACCCTTCCAATGCTTTAGGCTGAAATTCCTTTCGTCCAGTCTAAATGGGTGACCTCGAGTCCTGTGTATAGTCCTGTTAATGAATAGGTTTCCAGACAATGGTTTATAATGGCCCCATATACTGTATATTTATATAAGGTTATCAGATCCCATCTAAGGCTCTGTTTCTCTAAACTAAACAGGTTTAAGCTTGCTAGTCTTTCCTCATAACTTAAACCTTCCATTCCCCTTATTAATTTAGTCACCCGTCTCTGCACTTTTTCTAGCGCTATAATATCCTTTCTTAAGACAGGTGCCCAAAATTGCACAGCATATTCAAGGTGCGGTCTTACCATTGATTTATACAGAGGCAAAATTATGTTTTCATCCCGAGAATGAACTCCCCTTTTAATGCATGCCCAATACCTTGCTGGCCTTGGTGGCTGCTGTTTGACATTGCACATTGTTACTTAGTTTGAAGTCTATGATTATTCCCAAATCCTTCTCCTGCTTGGATTTCCCTAACTCCGTACTATTTAGGGTATAAGTTCCTTGTGTGTTCTTCACTCCAAAGTGCATAACTTTACATTGATCTAAATTAAATTTCATCTATCTAAATCCCTCTGCAGCGAAGGAACATCCTGCTCACATTGTATTACGTTTCCTAGTTTTGTGTCATCTGCAAACACTGATACATGACTTTCAATGCCTATCTCAAGGTCATTTATAAATAAATTGAATAGAATTGGTCCTATAACAGACCCTTGAGGGACACCACTTACCACTGATGTCCATCTTGAAAATGTACCATTTATGACCACTCTCTGTACCCTATCTTTTTGCCAGTTTCCTATCCAAGAACAAGTATTTTCATCTAGAATTTTTTCTTCTTAATTTAAATAGTAACCTTTTGTGTCGAACTGTGTCGAAAGCTTTGGCAAAATCCAAGTAAATCACATCCACTGCGACCCCCTGTTGCTCAAACGTTTCTCTCTTCTGGGGCATTGTGATCTTACCACTTCTTTTATAGTATGTGGGACGGACATAAAGAGTCTTAGATTACAAGACAAAGAGGTGTTTTTTTTTCCTTTCTGCCCAGCAACAGGGGTGTGGTGCCTCTTTCTGCTACAGGATGTCGCAGGTTACAACTAACATTCCTAAGTCTCAAGAGGAAATGGCTGCAAAGGATTTTAAATGGAGCTAAAGGGGGCATGTTAACTAAGATATGTATTTGAATCACAATATACCTGTATATATACAGTATATTAATACAAGAAATTAAAAATTATCTAACACTGGATGCAAATAAAATAAAATGTTTATTGTAACATTAAAATTACATATAGCCCGACGTTTTGGCTCCATCTTAGCCTTTTTCAAGGTAATATTGCCAAATTAAGGAATACATTTATATAGAATATAGAATACGAGATAGACTTACCAAATCCGTCTTTTGTTAACTGACAACACTTTGTGAGAATACCCCAAAGTATCTGTTCAATTAAGCTAATTGAAAATCAAGTAATCCAAATGTTGCTCAAATCACTTCACTAGTCAAAATAATGTTACATATCATCAACATGTCTATAAAGGTAAATGCCAGGTTTTGCCAAACCTTTTATTAAAAGCAAAGTAAAAACAGCAGGGTGGAAGTTCTAACTAAACTAACGAATATATATATATATATTACCACTGTATATGTTCACTGTTAATAAGGCCTATTGACAGGCAGATGGTTCTTTCTGCAAGAAATTGGCTAAATGTGTGACTCTAAAATCCCAGAAAATGTTTTTAAGTATAGTGTGTAGTTGCTGTATGCTGCTGTAAAATGGGAATAAGGGGTGATCTATCCTCATAACTAGGGATGAGCCGAACGCCCCCGTGTTCGGTACGACTTCGAACTCGAACAATTTCAAAAGTTCGAGTTCGAACGCGAACACGATCCAAACTCAATGTAAGTCAATTGGACTCGAAAGTTCGATTTTTAGAGTGCCCTCCAAGAGGGCATATATGCTAGATATTTGCCATAAAAGGTGTATGGGGGTCCGGGTAGTGCCCTGGGGGACAGGAAACAAGGACAAAAAGTTTTAAAAAAAACTTTTTTAAAGGGACAGTGAGTTTTCCATGAAATAAAGGTTAAGAATAAAAACGAAAAATTCCTTCAAATATCGTGCCTAGGAGGTCCCCATAAACTTCCCGTGAAGTGGCGGATTTGTAGGATGTATAGAAGCATTTAAAACCAAAAAAATGCCATTTCAAATGACTGTAAATGGTTTTCCTTTAAAAAAAGGAATTCATAAACAACTGCTTGGGGCGGCGGCCTGTATGAAAAGAGAAGACGTTTTAGGACACGCAGAACAAGTTTAGTGATTTTTTTTGGCTAAATTATGGTGAAACTTATGCAGGCTTTGGATGAAAGTAACAATAGGTACTTTAAAATTGGGCCTTTAGTGTCGGCAATAGTGCCGTCACACCGTAACCCCTCTGTGGTATTGTGGAAGAGTGCAGGGTTGGACCATGCGTCAAATATTAAAATGATATGAATCTGGTACAGGCGTCAGTGCACCCAAATATTGTGCCTTTGGTGGCAGCAAGTGCCTTCACACCGTAACCCCTCTGTGGTATTGTGGAAGAGTGCAGCGGTGGACCCTGCGGTCCAATATTAAAATGATATGAATCTGGTATAGGCGTCATGGCAGTGCACCCAAATACAACAGTGCTGTCACACCGTAACCCCTCTGCGAATCTGGTACCAGTGTCAGTGCACCCAAATATTTTGCCTTTGGTGGCAGCAAGTGCCTTCACACCATAACCCCTCTGTGGTAATGTGGAAGAGTGCATTGGTGGACCCTGCGGTCCAATATTAAAATGATATGAATCTGGTATAGGCGTCAGTGGCAGTGCACCCAAATACAACAGTGCCGTCACACCGTATCCCTTCTGCGAATCTGGTACAGGCGTCAGTGCACCCAAATATTTTGCCTTTGGTGGCAGCAAGTGCCTTCACACCATAGCTGCTCTGTGCGCTGTGATGAGCAGCAGTCAGTTACTGCAACAGCTTTGCCTGACACATTGTGCTGAGAGTGAGAGATACTGTAACAAGCAGCAATCTCAGCCCTCTGAGGAGCCACTACAATAGTAATTGTATCCACTGGTTTTAGTTTTCATACTAAAGAACTGAAAACGAATTTCTTTAGCAACTAAATAAATTGCATTTTAGGACTAAACCATTAGTTCAAAACGAAATTTTGTGCTGTGCACATGTCTAATATACTGTGTTTCATTCCCAGATCAATTATGATTATGTTGCAACACTAAGTTGTCCTTTGGTCACAAAACCAATCAAGCTTAAGTGTGATTCTAGACTGTGTGTCTACTCCCTGGCTTGGGAGAATAGCTTTGTTTTCACTGTCTCTGGTCAGAAAAATCTGCTCACTATAATCCAATAGGCTTGTGCACCGATTTTTTGTTCGGTTCGATTCGGTTAGATTTGTTCGGATGATTAAAATTTTCGATTCGGCTCGTTTTGACCGATTTCTGTTTCGATTTGGTTCGGTTCGGCTCGTTTTTCGTGTACATTTTTTTTTCGGAATATCGACCATTTTTCGTGTTTTCGGGTCACTTTGCTCGTTTTATGTATCGACTTTTCGGAAATTTCGGAAATTTTCGTTTTTTCAGAACGTCTGTTCTCCTCGTTTCAAAGTGTCTACGATAATTCTGGCGATTCTATCGTGTTTTTTTTTATTAAATAAAGATCCTTTTTTTCTTATGAATAATTGAATATACATTTCACAACTTTATTTAATCATATTAAAATGGTATGAAAGCCAAGGAACAAAAAAAATGAACAAAACGTTTTAAAAAACGCTAAACTGACCCGAATGCCACAAGAAACAAGTGATACGCATTTACAAATACAAAATTTACAGAATCAGCGATATAACCGATAATAGTTAAATATACGATTTCCAGAATTACCGAAATCACGAATGGAACCGAAATCATGAATAGAGCAAAAATAAATTTCGATTTGACACATTTCAAGTCCATTCGAAAAATCCGAAAATTTTTCGTTTCGGCTCGGAAAACTTTTCGGATCTATCAGTTTTCGGGTCCGACCCGATTCGGAAATTCGGCCGAATCCGAAGACACGAATCGGGAAATTTCGTGAAAATTCCGAAATTCCGAAACCCGAAACGCACATCCCTATAATCCAAACAACGCTACTTCAGTGTGCCGCTATACAGTTCGTTACATTACATCAGGGCCAAATATGGATCAGACAGATTTTTCTGCCCTTATGTCTAGACTGAGTACTTTGATTACCAAACAGGAAGAGCAAGACCATTGTATGGATTAGTTTGCTCAGGCTTTGGGCCTACTCATGACTCAGTTCATACAATTGGGCAGGGCCTCACCAGCCCCTGCTCCTGCGATGCATATTGCTTCCCAGACTGTAGCTGTGTCTTCTTCTATGTTTTCAACTGAGGTATCTCATGTAAGTTTAAAGGTACCCACAAGTTTCAGTGGGAATTCTGCTTCATGCAGAGGGTTTATAGCTAGGGATGAGCCGAACACCCCCGAGTTCGGTTCGCATTCGAACTCGAACTTTTTAAATGTTCGAATTCGAACTCAATACAAGTCAATGGGACTCAAAATTCGATTTTTAGAGTGCCCTCCAAGAGGGCATATATGATAGATATTTGCCATAAAAGGTGTATGGGGGTCCGGGTAGTGCCCTGGGGGACAGGAAACAAGGACAAAAAGTAAAAAAAAAAGTTTTTAAAGGGACAGTGAGTTTTCCATGAAATAAGGGTTGAAAATATAAACAAAAAATTCCTTCAAATATCGTGCCTAGGAGGTCCCCATAACCTGCCCGTGAAGTGGCAGGTTTCTAGGATGTATAGAAACATTTAAAAACAAAAAAATGACGTTTCAAATGACGGTAAATGCTTTTCCTTTAATCTATTCATAAACAACTGTTTGGGGCGGCAGCTTGTAAGAAAAGACATTTTAGGACGCGCAGAAAAAGTTTAGTGATTTTTTGGCTAAATTATGGTGAAACTTATGCAGGCTTTGGATGAAAGTAACAATAGGTGCTTTAAAATTGGGCCTTTAGCTTCGGCAACAGTGCCATCACACAGTAACCCCTCTGAGGATATGAATCTGGTACAGGCGTCAGTGGCAGTGCACCCAAATATTGTGCCTTTGGTGCCAGGCCAACAAGTGCCATCATACAGTAACCCATCTGTGGTAATGTGTAAGAGTGCATTGCTGGACCCTGCGGTCCAATATTAAAATGATATGAATCTGGTATAGGCGTCATTGCACTCAAATATTTTGCCTTTGGTGGCAGCAAGTGCCTTCACACCGTAACCCCTCTGAGGTATTGTGGAAGAGTGCAGTGGTGGAGGTTTTGGTATTGCAGAAGAGATCCCCGATCTATTCAGTTACATCAGCAGCTATAACAAAACCAGGTCAGCAATGTTTAGGTTCTTGTACTGTGTTACTGTATATGGTGAGAATCGGCGCACACCAGTAGCAACAGGAAGCAAAAGGCAGGGAATACACAGAGAGAATAGTCAAATGGCAGGCAAAGTCAGCAACAGATCGGGTCCTCAGAACAAGCCGGGTTAGTAACAAGTATGCAAACTGATTCGGTAAGTTAGCGATGCGGGAATAAAGGCTGAGACACACTAAGCGTGTAGCGACGCACAGCGTAGCGAAGAGAAGCAAACATTTTGCAGGCTTGACTTCACTCCGCTCCGTCTCGCAGCATGTCTACACTGCATTATGTTTGCTTCTCACCGTACTGGACAGGAATCCACTAACTAAATTAAAATGTACACACAAAACCGTTTTATTTTCACAAAGCACATGTTATATAGGCAAAAAAAGTTTCTACTGAATAAAATACATCAAAAATTACTGTTAATAGGAATAGTATAAAAATATAAAAAAAGGTAACCCCTGATCATATATATTATAGGGACACGGAGCGCTGTGTATAGAGTAGGGATGCAGTGATACCACCCGGGCCTGTGCTAGTGTAAGGCGGCACAGGCGGCCGCCTTACTGTCCTGGCTTGCTGTCTTCAGACATCAACCAGGGGCCCAGCCGCATACTCTCAAACCGATGCAGTGTGCCTGCCTCAGTC